>JADDOH010016773.1:0-64707 GCA_016648135.1 Agrypnia vestita
ATGGTTGGCTTAAGTGATCACTTTACACAATTGTAACATTCGCCATTTCCACCCATGATAGAATATACCATGCTTATTCATTTTTTGGAAGTTGTATATATGTTCAAATTGCGTGAAAAGCTTTCATATATGAGTTGTAAGCGCCTTTTCCATGCGGCCTGTACAAAGCCATTTTCATTCCCCTAAATCCCCACAGATGTCGCTAATGAGAAAATCTACATTGATTACGGAACATAAATCCAGCACTGTTCTGAAAGATTTGAACAAACTCAAAATATTCTGAGAAATGGGAAGATGTAAAACCAGGAGCAACGATACTATCCGGGCTCCAGGTTGTTGGTAAAACAACTCCTATGGACGATCATGTGATCGGCCCTATTGACAAGTATTGAAAGTATTGATAAGGATCATTCATGGCATGAACATATTTCACAATTCAGCAAAAAATTATTTGACAGCGTTCACTTCCTAAGAAGATTTAAGATGTTTCTTCTGAAACACGGTAAAATAACGATTAAGCAATCTCTACATCTTCCTCTGCTTGGTTATGGTAATATATGCTATCTGGATGTCATTGTCTTAATAAACTGGAACGCCTTCAAAACATATGAATCCGTTTCAACTTTAACCTCAACAAATTCGATCACATCTCAACTTTCCGCAATGTTCTCCATTGGCCCACAATCCGACAACGCCATAATATTCTTGTACTCTATTTCTTTACTTTATAATGTCCTTATCGATATTCACTCACCTCAGTAAGTACCTTCTTCTTTTCTCTCTTATCCTAATGGATTGGGATCCCTGCACTGCATAGAAGGTTCCAACTTTTCCTATCTTGGACTTTGCTCTCCACGTCAGTCCAATTTAATTGCAACCTCGCTTCGCAGCAGTCCTCCAACTGTTTCCGCTAGCTCCTCCTAAGAAGGCCCCTTGGTCTTCTGCCTTCTGATCTTGCTTGGAATATCCGCTTTGGCAGTCTATTTGTCGGCATCCGCAAGATATGTCACCGTAACTGTGATTTCTCGATAAACGTCAATAAGGGTTCTACTTCTAGACATTATTTCTTCTTTCTTTCTTTCTTCTAGACTATATTCTAGACATACTCTTATTTCTGATTCTGTTGCTTGTGGTAACTTCTAATATCCCTCGTAGAAATCCCATCTCGGCGACCTGTAGCCTTGACCCTGTTCTTTCGTTTAAGATCTAGTGCTCGTGGCCGCACATTAGAGTTGGCCTGAAAACTGATTTGAATACTGCCAACTTCGCCCCCCTGGATGAACTTCGCTTTTTTAAGCACGGAATAGCACAGTGATCGAGCAACCTGGCTTGCTGCTCCTATGCTCCTCAGTAAGTATCTGAAAACTTTCTATCTAAGCATGGCTTTTCATCCCTTCGGCTGACAGTACTTCACTATCCATCCCCATTCATAATAGTGAAGTTTTGTAAGTTGAAATTAATTTTGAAAGTACAGTCAGCTAGACTGTGGAATCAACTATGCACAGATGTCACTTCATCACAGACCATAACTATCTTCAAAAGTAAACTAAAGTAAATTTGCCTTTCCTAAAACGTAGTTTAATCCTTCCTTGTCTCCATCCGTCTCCTACTGGTCTCGTTATCATGGAGCTAATTTTGTCACTACAACATTCCATATCACAACTTTATTTCAATTGTTCAACTAAATTATGTGGTAGGTTGTAAGAAATTGCCAATTGTTAATAAACTCGCCATTGTGACAATATGTATACAAAAAGTGATTAAATAAATATGTTTCATTCGTTGCCTTGCGATCACACCATTGCAGACAGTACGGTAATTCATACCATTTCCTTTTCTAGAAGACTGTTGATTGTCGCGTCAAAGAAAGCAATTCTGAATAGGCTGTTCATCAAATTATTTTACACCACGGATACCCTTTTTTGTTTTGTTTAGGGGCCCCCAAACAAGAGAATAATACCGACTGAATAATACACCCCCACTCCCTGGCTGGTGTCTGGGTCGCACCCCGCACTGAAGGTTCTATGGCACACCTGTTACCTGGGGTCTTGGCAGGGACTGTAAATCGTACCACGCTGGTCCTAACTCAAAAATAATAAGTCAAGAAGAATTTTAAATAAATAATATTATACTAGCAGTTAAGCAATCGGCTATTTGCTATTTGCCCGCTGCTCGATAATGTGGTCGACTATGGTAGCCGCTTCGCGGTTGGTGTCTACATTCAGCTGTCGCCGATGGCAGATGCCAGTGGCGGCTATGGTTATCGATTCGCAGCCAATGGTGGCCACTCCCATATTAAAAAAATATAGCTTCGTCTCTATGAGACACTTAAAATATCTGTGGGTGAAAGAATAACCGAATAAGTCAAAATCGGAAGGTTTTCAGGAGAGCCAAAACAAAATTTGGGAACTTCGTATGTTTACGAAATATCTTTTAAAGCACTTGTTATTTTTATCTAATTTTTGCACCAGTTATTCTGTTTTTTGCACAAATGAATCAAGTTGACCAATGTCGTTGTTTCTTGACAAAATTTTCAAATAATTATTATACGCATTTTATTTTATTATCTAAATGATATAATTTTTTCTTGCTATCTAAAGAACGCTCTGCATACTTAACTTAAACTCGATTTTATTGACTCATTCGGTTGTTCCTTTCGCTCACAGATAATTATCCAGAAAATAAAATTCCTTGTGCGATCCTCGCGATGGCAACGCCTGACACCTGTACGCGCGCAGTCAGCGTGTACCTGTCGATAGGACAATCGGCCGTGTAACTGCCTTTGTTCAGCTCAATGGCCCTCACCGAAGCCTCACTGTTGGACTATTTCGTGACACTGCCTTCCACAACACCGCGTGGCGCCGCTGTCAAACCTATCACAACAGTCCTACATAGTCGTGCAAAAAGTGGGATTTATAGAAGGATCTACGCAAACGTAATTCTCACCGTTTTTAGAGTAGGATCCAGCGACTACCAGACATTTTAGTATCAAGTCTGAAATATTTTAATCAAGATATATTATAGATGTCTCATGGAGCTGTATTTTTATATGGTAAAGTAGGTATGTAAGTCTTTTTCGGTGTTCATAGGACTTACGACCTATCGTACGGCTGGCTTAAGTGATCAATTCACACAACGTAACGTAACGATTACCATTTCCACCAATGATAGACTACCACATCAATCAAATTTTCGGAAGTTGTATATATGTTTTTAAGTTAAACAACTAGCCATGGGAAACACTGTATAACTTAGTGTAAAATATGCGTAGAGATCTCATTGATAGGACTGTTAATGTTTATTTGTGATAGTTTTTTTGAGGGGGTGCTGTTACTGACTACTTTATTGGATCGAAAAGGATCCAAACTACGACATGATCAATGATTAGGGCGCACCAAACTGATGCTAAAACATTGATATTATCGGTATATAAAAAAGATCCAGGAAGAAATCAAATGTTTATAATTTTATCACACTTATCACACTTACACGTTACGAGGGAGGAAGTACTACAGAAATGATCCTATGAAGTACAGTCCTGATTTTTATGCCGCTGCACAAATCTATTTCTTTTATATGCTTTTAATTTTCTTGCATTTGATTTAATAAAGAAAGTTCTTGGTAGAGGGGACAACGAATGGGGTTTTTGCTGCCAGAACCTTGCGGCGTTCGCCCTATACACGGGCGCCGCACGGGGATGGCTTTAAATAAGAAAAATGTCAACCTGGCGACGCAAGAGTAGGGCCGATATGGGAGCCGTCGGCTCATAGAACGGCCCTGGGAAGTGGTGGGGACCCACCACACACGTTATCACACTTACGAACCAAGCCATATATATGTACGACAGGTTATTATTATTTTTTCATCATAAAAAATCAAATAAATTTACATATACCTCGGAAAATACCTAACGCCTAACTATACTATTAATAAAAAAAGTATTTATATTCTACACATTGAATCATACTTTATTTAATTAATTAAAAATTTATTTACTTAAGGCATCTAACAGTTACATTATAATGTTATCTTAAGGCATCTAACAGTTAGAATAATTGTACATTGCATAAACCAATTACAAAGATTCACAGATGTTTAAGGCGTAGTAAATTAAGTACTATATTTGATAAGAGAATATTTGAAAGCTAAGAGAATATATTATAATAAACAACAAACAATATCAAAATAAAATACTCGTAATAAATTATAGTAATGAGTTTTGATAGTAGCCGGGAATAAAAATGGGAGAAAAAAGGTGAAGAGGTAGAAGTCAGAGTGTTGAGGAAGAGAAGATTAGATGCAGTGAGTATTGGCCAAAGTCGGTTTAGAGTTGATGCTTTCAAACCATAAGTCGAGTTATTCTATGGTGAAATAGTGGTGCTAGAATAACGTACATATACCTAAACTATAGCATTCTTTTCAATGCGGTAAGACCAAATTAAAACGAATACCAATGCAGAAGTATCTTATAAACTTAAAATATCAATATCTCTAAAGTGACTTCGTGTGGATTGGATCCTTTCCGCTTAACTACGTCCAATTGGACGTACTTATGCAGAAAGCATCCTACACAAAAAAACATGGACCTGAGAAAATGGCTTCTAAAATTTGGAACCTACAAAAACCTAATAGGTCGTTATTTAATTAATAATTGCATATTTTTTTGCATGGGGCTCATCGTAGAGATGTTTTTTTAAATGAAATTATCAGATAAAACTTTTATTTACCAAGATATGACGCGTTTTACTACAGGTTGGATTCTGTCTACAAAATGTCTAAATGTACGAAAACAGTACTTTTTTTTCTATGTGGGTTCTATGTTCTTTGTATTTGATAAAGCATGAAGAAAAAAGTATGTGACCATATTATGAACTAAGCAACATTTCTATTTCTGCACCTTGACAGGTTTTGTATAACATTGTAATGCAATGACAGGTTTGAAATTAATGAATTAAATCAATTAGAAAGCTCATTATTCATAATTGTGAATAACTTGGGCTCGGTTGCGCCAGCAGAAGTAAATTTGGTTCGAGTAACATTGACCCGAGTAACTTTTTTTACCCTCAGCTCAGAGTAAACTCGATTTCGGGTTGCACAAACGTCTTTTTTACCGCTGTCAAACCAATCATAAGGCTAATAGGGTGCCAAGCGGAATAAACCTCAAATACCGCATTTGTCTATGAAATTTGATTTATTTCAGTTTTTCATCACTGGCAATACGTACATTTGCGGTTCAAAACCAGTTCAAACAAACCACTTTATTCTATGAAACAAACCAAAAAACGTCAAACCATCGCTAAAATAACACGAAATTAAAAGATTCATTTTAATGTTTCCAAATTTCAATACGAAAATGACAGCGACAAAATTCAAATGACAAGTACCTATATGGACAAATGTCACATTTTCAAATCAGCTGTGAGAGGACGGCCATTTTTTTACCAACATTTTTACTTTTACCCACCTATCTTGGAGAGTAAAAAATAAAGTTACTCATGTATGTACTTCGGCGAGTAAAATAATTTTTACCATCGCTGGCGCAACCCGTTTTTAGTAAAAAAAGTAACTTGAGTAACTTTAAAGTCACTCGAGTAACTTTTTTTACCTTTACTTCTGCTGGCGCAACCGAGCCTTAACGTTTGTTTACGTTTTAGAGCTTTCTTATCGACTAATTCATTAATTTCAAACCTGTCAAACTAAAAACGTCAAAATTGGCGGCATTATAAAGTGGTTCGAACGTTTTCTACACCTCAGATCGGCCGTATTCTGAACTATTTATATTTCTGTATCTCGACAGATACAGAAATAGAAATATTGCTTAGTTCAGAATACGGCCGATCTGAGGTGTAGAAAACGTTCGAACCAACCCTTTAGATGCTTTCTATAAAATTATTATCATGTAAGTAACAGTAGAACTAAAAAGTTGCAAAATGGGTCTTTTTAACCCATATTTTTGTTTGTCCATTTGTGGATTTGAAGCTCAGAAAACAAGCAAATCACTTTTTTTAAGTTTAAGATTTAATATAATGGTAATGACTGACCGTGGTGTTTCGAGATATAAGGATATCGTATTGATCTGTCCAAACCCGTAGGTAAATAACTAATTGTTAGTATTTTGTAGGTTGGATGCTTTGGAGCCATTCAAGTATTACGTAAGCAGAATTTTAGTAACTTTTACCCCCACCCCCCTCATTGTCAGCAAAAGTAAGCAAAGCTCTTAGTCCCCCTTCTATGCTTACGTAATCATTGGTATATATTTTTTATTTGGTATTTATATTTTGTATACAAGAAGGGTTGCCATATTATGTGTTTAAATCAGTATCTACTAAATTTTAAAAAAAATATGAAAAATAGATAAATATGAATAGCGCGCGCAGTAATTTACGCGCGGTTCTTTCTAACTTAACCATAAAACATCGCGTGAGAGCGAATAAGCAATATCAATTATTTTGGGTAATCCCAGAACATGTTTATGCTTTCGAGTATAGACAAGTAGAGTTGCCTTATGTGTTCAAATCAGAATCTACTAAATTTTGCTGAAAAATCGGAAAAAGTAAATAAATATTGCTGACGTAATTACCATCAAGACCCCTCCGTCCCCCGTGTCATCAAAAATAAACAAAGCTAATACCCCAACCCCCCTTTGCTGCTTACGTAATACTTGAATGGCCCCTTTCTGCATAACTACGTCCAAATGATCCACTGTATAGTATGATTTAAAATTAATATTATTTCGGGGTGGCGATGACAAATTGTCACGGGACTCTACATTCAGGATTCTGTTTCACTTACACGGAACCTTTAA
Organism: Agrypnia vestita; assembly: GCA_016648135.1. Lineage (NCBI taxonomy): Eukaryota > Metazoa > Arthropoda > Insecta > Trichoptera > Phryganeidae > Agrypnia > Agrypnia vestita. The sequence continues at coordinate 6,806 of JADDOH010016773.1, forward strand.
TCCAATTTTAAAATAGATGATGGGAAAAGGATTCGACAACGTTTGTGTGTTGAGATCGGAGATAGGCCTCCCCGATAAGGCTCCCCGGGCCCTCCGTCCAGTGTAAATACTTTCACACTCCAGATAGTGAGCCCATTAGGACGTTTGAATTAACCGCTATTTATTTAAGCAAGTGTTGATTTAAATATGGACTGGGTTTACATGCCAGAGCAGGACTGGGCGCTCGGCTACGAAAAAATTACGAGGTTGAACGTTTTCTACGCCTCTAAAACTTTTTACTTCATGGTTTATCAAATGTTGAGAAAAATATCGAGAGGAGAGTGACTGCGGGGAATAGGGTGAACGGTTCTTTGAATGCAATGATTTCTAATAGAAATATGTCAAAACTAGCGGTACATAATGGAGAAGCCTGGAGCTGGTAGAAGAGGAACGAAAGTAGATTGAATGCAGTGGAGATGAGATCCCTTAGACGTATGTGTGCCAAATCCATGTATGATAGAGTAAAGAATGAAGATATTAGGAATGAATTTAAAGCTCATCGTAGCATAATTCATAGAATAAAAATAGGGTCGCTCAGGTGGTTTGGGCATGTTGAGCGAACGAATGATGAAAGAATGGTAAAAAAGATATATAATGCAAGTGTTGACGGCGCCAGAAAGAGAGGGCGACCACGGAAGACGTGGCATGACCAGATTAACCACATACTGGAAGATGGTCCTGTTAGAAGCCTCAACAACCGTCGAGCTTGCATGAGAAAATGTATGAATGTAGATGAGGCGAATGTTGTATGTCAGGACAGAAGAGTATGGCGCTCTATCCTCTCTGCCTACCCCCACAGGGAAACAGCAAGAAACGGCAGGGTGATGGTAAGTTAGTTAGTTAGTTAGTTAGTTTATCAAATTCATAGAACGTAGAACCTTCACGGTTTTTCGTACATTTAGACATTTTGTTGAAAGAATCCAACCTGTAAACCGCGTCATTTCTTCGCAAATAAAAGTTTTTTTTTTTACATAAAAAAAAAAAATCTCTACAATGAGTGATATGCAAAAAATATGCTTTAATGAATCAAATGTCGACGTATTAGATTTTTGTAGGTTCAAATTTTTAAAAGCCATTTTCTCAGTTCCATGTTTTTTGGGTTGGATGCTTTCTGCGTAACTACGTCGAATTGTGATAGGAAATGCGGAAATTCGGTCGCTATGGTGCTTGTGTGGAAAATCTTTGATCGATAATGTGAGGAATGAACAAATTAAAATGGAATGTAATGCTGGCTGTAGTGTGATAGACACAATAAAGAAAATAATTCTGAGTTGGTTTGGTCATGTAGAACGTTTGAGCGAGGAAAGGATAGTTAAGAAAATATATGGGACGAGTGTTGAAGGCAACAGAAATAGAAGTCGTCCATAAAAGACCTGGAATGATCAAATACTACAAATATTGGAAGATGGCCTGTTAACACGTTAACAACCATAGAGCTCGCATGAGAAGATGTATGAATGTAGCGGGAGTAAAAGTGGTGTGTCAGTATAGAAAAATATGGCGTTCTTTTCTCTCTGCCCACCCCTTCGGTGAAACGGCGTGATGGTTAGTTAGTTAGTTAGTTAGTTAGTTAGTGAGTTAGTTAGTTAGTGAGTTAGTTAGTTAGTTAGTTAGTTATATTACGAGTTACACCTTTTAATTTAAAATCCCAAAATGCAATTCATAAAAATATCAACAAAATTTCATATACTCAGACATAAAATTTTATAACAATCTTCCAATCGAAATATTTATTTTTTACAAAATACAAAACAATTGAAAAAAAAATTTAGAGAACATCTCAATAAACACAACTAGACACCATTAATTACCCTCAAATTATTATCGTCATTGTCGTCACACATGTTCTAATAAATTACCATATTCTAATAAACTATATTCCAATAAATAAAACTTTGTTCTAACAAATTACTATATTTAGTGGAAAATTTGTAATTGACATAATTTTAAAATCCATTATTTAACATTTATTAATATGTTAATATGCTGTTAATTTTCCCAAAAATAAATAAATAAAATCAAAAACATTTCACTCCACTACTTCATCCCATATATAATGTAAAATAATTATATATGTATATATAATGTAAAATAATTAAATGTAATAATGCAAGAGCAATGCTCTCAAATGCAGAGGTATTGATATAAGTTATGTATTTTATCGTTTTAATAGACTAGAAAAAATTGCAATAAAAAAATGCTTGAGTGTCCTGATTGCCTCACGCCTCAGCTGGCGATCTACTGTAGGGATCTACAATCTAATAATTAAAAAAAAATGGAACTTTACAATTTTGAGCAGGGTTGAGTCCAGCCCTTGTGTGACCGCGCCGGCCGGGAAGGTGGGCGGCGCGGCTTATCCCCGACAGCCGCGCGACACTAACTTACTTATTCATCTCATTTAACGCTTCAGGGGGCGCGCACCCTTCGCGGCCGAGCCCCAATCAGTCTGAATATCGCTCGCATTTAACGCACAAGGTCTGCGCCCGAGTATACTAGGGCGGCTATTATTCTCACAAAATTTCTTGCAAATTTAAAACATTATAACTTTATTAATATTGAATATTTCTTAAATCGCTTAGTATGGATTCTAGATAATGAAGTATATACTTTAAACGTATTAAAAAACATATTATCTGTACAAATATAAATATTAATTAAAACTTTTCGCCACCTTGGACACAATAGACGATTTTTTTGGCCGCGGCCTGTCGATTAATGCTTATATTTTCTTAATTATTGTAAATAATGTTCAGTTTATTTATTTTTTGTATAAGATCAAGTTATCGCTCTAAAAAAATTGCAGTCTAAAATATACATTCTGATATAAATGAATAATAAAAACCCACATTTTCGTAAAAAAAAAAAACGTCGAAATATGCATTTGCGGTGATTGTGCCGCCTTAAATATCAAAAAAAAGGTTTATTATACTTCTTCACAATTCCAAATTCATTAAATCTGAAACTTTAATCTAAAACATCCAAAATTTTAAACTAATTATGTTTATAATAATAAATAATAGGTAATTGGTAAAAGTATCAAAGCTGTGCTGGTCCAGACCCGCCGTGACTCTCAGGGTCATGATGTGTATTAAGCGCTTGTTCAGACACAGCGGGAATCGTGCCGATTCAGAATCGCATGAGATCCGTGCGGGTCTCATTTACTTAGGTTTGTATGTGATCGTTCACACACAACCGTGCGGTTAGTCAACCGCTGCGGTGCCCGCAACCCAACCGCTAGAAAATAGACCCGCACGGCGCCCGCACGATCCTATTACTATGGGGCCTTACGAGAGCGTTCAGTCGCGTTGCGGGCACCGCACGGTTTCATGTCACAACAGGAGCAAGAGGATTATATTCTCTTTTCTATGGTTATGGATCGCTTTGACACTGAATTTTTTATTGACGAAGTGGAGAAAAGACCTGTAATATGGTAGAAAAGACCTGTAATAGTGTGAGGATTACTCAAATATGCCAAGAACCAAGCTTGGTAGGAGTTGGTGGAGATATTTGGAAATGGTGGAAAAAAAGAGTATTTTAGAGAAGTAGGTATTTATTCACCAAAAATGAACAGACAGAATGATATTTATGTGTCTTGCCATGGAACACGGCCGTCGTTAACAAAGTAATGAGCGAATATATCTCTGATATTCAAAGATGGAGAACGGCACCAGAACTGTCAAACTGACGTTTATTTTCGCGCGCACAAATCGCTTATTAACCGCGGCTGAGTGAACAGATGACACAAATCGCGTGTTTGGAAACGCGATTCTGAAACTGAACGGTTCCCGCTGTGTCTGAACAAGCGCTAAAGAATTTCGGTTGCCGAGAGGTACATTCACTCTAATGTAGGAGGTTCGAAAAACCATCATTCACGTATAAATAGCGGGTCCAGGCCGCGGCGCCGAGTTGATTTTGACATTTCGATCGGTGCGAATATGGTCGGTATGGCCAGTCGTGGAATTTCGGGACGATAGATATCGAGCGAGTTCTTACCAACAGTGGCGAGAATTGAATGTTCTAAAGAATGATAAATAAAGATTACCCGGCGATAATAAAGAGTTCACAGACGAGTGATAAATTGCGAAACCGTGTGTATAGTATATTAATTTAAATTTTTTTTAGTAACTTTATCGATGTAATAATTATTTGATTCCTAATTAGTAAATCGTTACTTAATTTCCAGTTTTTTCATTTCAAAATTTAAACCATTGGAACTAGCCAAAGAACCAGATCGTGTACCAAGAGATTTACGTAAGTTTATGTCTCTGAATTTTGGTGGTCTTTGATAGACACCAGTATGTTTTTTTTAATAATTTATCAGGACGACACAAGAAATGTTGGCAATTGCTGACATTGGCCTGTATAATAATAAGGACATCGACATTCCCCAATCCCGAGCCCAACTTTGGTGGATGGCGACAGCAGATAGCGGGCCGTGTCCCGCTTATCTTGTCCCATACATCCTTACAAACAAAAATGACTAATTACTGGACGCAGGGTGTTATTTATTGCCCCGATTAAAATTAAAATGCCTGTTAATTCTATCCGTTCTAACACAATCTGGGTCCGAATTCCGAAAACTCAATTCGCGGCCAAACCAGTCTTAGGGCGAGTGAAACCTTGCCCCTTGGCAGTACCAAAATAGTACTGAATGACATACCTTGATACAAAATTATTTAAAAAATAAACATTTTATTTATTATTTTTATTTTTATTTATTCGTATTTTTGTTACTTTAATGATCTTCTTCTTCTTCCTCAGCCTTCATCTTTCCAATACTGAATATATTTCAATTTAATTGAAATTAACAATTGCATCCACTACTATATATCATTGTTATGAATCATTAATCAGAATATATAATTCTCTACGTAACGATGTTCCTCACTAACGCTACCAGATGGCTCAAATAATAATGAGGTATAATATAATAAAATAAGAAACAAAAAATAATACTTCTCTTTTAAATATTGTACATCACCAATGTTATCAAGACGCTACGCTAAATTAATAACTACACTATTTCGCAGTACATCACTCGTAAATGAATACTTTCTTAACGCTGGATAACACTTTTTATCACTTGCTAGAATTTCGCCAATTGGGTACTTCCCTCGATTATTCGCTCGCTTTTTATCGCTTCGATTTCCTCACGACTGGCCACACTGGTATTTTGCGACTTTGCACGGTAACGACCTCTCAAACGCGACAACTCTCTCGCGGTGGCCTAGATCCCCGCTATTTACATCCAAAAACGAATATTATCGAACCTCCTAGATTTTTCTAGCGATAAGGAGAAGATTCTCGTTGCTTCTCGGTTGTACCAGGTATTTCTAGATGCTTGTAGACGTTTTCCGAAGGTTTTAAATCACCCAAAATTGTTATACACCGTTTTCGATCATTCATAGTGTCGTTCCAAGTGACACATTACAAGAAATTCGAAGAGTGCGTAAATTATTTTTTCTTTGAAAGAAAAAAAATTACATTTTTGATTCGTATTTTTTTATTTACATCTAAACGATCGACGGCCGTAAGTGTTAAGTATCGTGTCTAACTATCCTATAATCACCTTCGAATACTTCTTATATAATATTTCACATTCGCCTCACACAATATGCATCCCGTCAGAAGCGAATTGGAAAAAAAAGTAATTGCTATTTTTCGGAGCAAGAACTGGCTTCGATCAATACAATTTTGATAGCACAGTGTGGAGCTCGTCAAGGACGACCGGTGGAACAAGGCATTGTCGTGTGTTACCAAGTTATCAACGAATATGACCGCTGCAGATCGACGTAATAAAAAAAAGTAACATTAAAGCAATTTTTTGCCAATTTATCTGGCAAGATTACAATGTCCGGACCCATATTTAACATATGCTGGAGACAGAGGCGTACACTAGACGTAGACGTAGAGGTCCTAAGAAAAAATATTCATTTTTCGGTAACTGGATTGATGTTTGTATACCTACATCGGTGATTAATTGACAGAACCTTTGGACAATTACACAACTTAATTTTACAGAAGTACAATACATCTGTAGGTTAGTTAGTAATTGTAGCTTGTTGGTGTAGTGGTCAAGACATTGGCTTGTTGGTCTTGTGGACGGTGGTTCGAGCTTCGTTCCAGGAGACCAGCAAGGTAGTTCTATTTTTCATAGTACAATCACAAGTTCAGCTTAGTTTGAAGATAGTAATTTACGTCACGTATTCCGTGTTCGCATCCCTATTTAAAAAAATCAGGTAGTAAGTTGGTGTATGTGTGAGTGTATGCACGTGCGCACGTACGAAGGGAAATGTGTCACCTCACAATTTTACCCCTAACAGTGTTAGTAAGTGCTCAAAACTTAAAAATTAAAATATCTATCTATAGGTCGACCACAATTAAAAGACCATTCCCTAGCTTTGTCCGGTAAGAAGAAAGCGGGGGAAAGTTGCCTGGCAAGCCCGTATTATAAGCCTCGATAAGATATTCCGAAAAATATATTTTTTAAAAATTTATATTATACATGTCTCACAGAGACGAAAAGTAGTTTTTTATGGGAATGTAGGTATAGAAGTCTTTTGGGTGTACATAGGACTTATGACCTATCGTATGGTTGGCTTATGTGATCACTTTACACAATGTAACATTCGCCATTTTCACCCATGATAGAGAATATACCATGCCTACTAATTTTTGGAAGTTGTATATATTTGAATTACACGCCACACTTCATATATGCATTGTAACAACCTTTCCATGCGGCCTGTACAAAGCCATTTTCATTCATTCCGTAAAATGAATATATTTTTTTGTTTAAAAAAGGTTACCTACTTACTAGAAAAAGATTGCATCGTAACAACAAATATATTTTTTGCGCACATTCTTTTGAATGCGGTCTGGCTATAATATCTATACCATCATGCCATTAGGCTCCCTCAGGACCAGTAACTGGTAAACCTAGTATTGCCAAGTCTTTTGCGGCCGCCCTCTCTTCTGCCACTGTCAACACTTGCGTCAATATCCTTCTTACCATTCTTTCTTTATTAATCGACATGCCCAAACCATCCGAATGTCCCATTTCTAAATTCTATTCAATATGTTTAGATCAGCGTTCATTATCGCCTGATGTATTCATCTTTCTGTATCATAAATAGATTTGTGACACACACGTCTAAGTGATCTCCTTTTTAATGTATTTAGTTTACATTTCGTTCCTCTTCTGCCAGCTCCAGGCTTCACATTCGTACATCAGTGTCGGTACCAGAATTCCATTGTCTACCGCTAGTCTTGCCTCAGTTGACTGTTCATATTAATTTAAAAAAAAACTTATAAACCTTGTTTAAACCACGCGTTGTGTTGGGAATTATTATAAGAATAAAATAACATGTAAGATGTCTCAGTAGTAATAATTTCTCAGAATTCGCGATACGTTTATAAGGGACCGACCAAACTTTAAAAAAAAAATTGAAATATTACGCATTAAAAATAGAGGCCTAAAGTTAGATAATTTAGAATTTTTGGAAATCAAAACATTAAATGTAAAATAATTAATAACCAATTAGATTTAACGAATAACCCACTAGTTAAAGGGTATATTCCATATTTCAATGTCCCCCTACCATATTTGGGGCGATAATCCCATTAAACAATCGAATTCTTTAAAAAAATATTTATGGAAGTTATTGCACGTCCGTTCTGATGAAGATACAGTGGTATCGAAACCGGTAGACGCACAGAGTATAGTTAATCTTTTAATTCTTCTTCACTTTTTAGTTTATATTTTTCTTCTAAACCTTTCTGCATAATAATTAATTATTCACTAAGGGTTTTAATTTTTAATCCCCTAGTGAAAAAAAAACGTTTTTTTTTATAATTTCGTTATTTATATCGACATAACACTTTTCAATACTATTTACTTTGTTATTTTCATAATTATTTAAATACTAGTTGTAACCTGCCAAAATGTCGGTACTTTTTCATGTCGGTTCCTAAGGAATAAGTAATTAATAAAATTATTTTTTTAAAATTGGTAAAAAAAAAATTAAAAAAAAGTTTCCGAAGAAAATTCGAAAAAAAAAATTTCAAAAAAAAAATTTTTTTTTCGAAAAAAAATTTACCATAAAAAAGTTAAGGACGTTACACGAAGTTACGCGGATGGACAGACAGACAACAAAATTATTATAATTGGGATTTCCAAGCTTGTAGTAAATTTTTAGAGAAGTCAAATTAGCTGTGGAACCCGAACGTATACTAAGAAATTTTACCAATATGTTCACGTCTTTATATATCATATTTTGGTGGGTAGACTTTTAAAAACAATTATTAGTTTTTTTAATAAATTACTAAACTGTCACCTCGTATTTCTCAAAAATTATTTTTATGAATATCTTTTACGCACGCCCCTGTCCTGGAATATGTGATTAGTATAAAAGAAAATATATAATCGAAATTGAATAGTATATATTGACATGTTCGATTGTAAATATCGATGTCGGGTCGATTGTGAATGGGTCGATTAATCGGTCCAGCCCTAGGGCTCTTCGGCACCATATTTTCGTTGTGTGATATTTATAATAAGGATGGATGCATCAAGGTGCCGCCCGCGTCTCTACCTGGTGCCATTTTTTGTACGATTTAGGTCAGGAAATTGTTTTTGCGGTCGGTAATAATTTTCTGGTCTGAAAGAGCCGTCTGCGGTGTAAAATAATGGAAAAATAACCCAAAAAAATATCTCGCTTTTTTCTAATGTGTTTCGTTTGTTTTCGTAAACATTTTTTTACCGTGTAATTATCTTAGTTATCAACGCAAATATTATAATAATTGTGTGCTGAGAATATGATCAGTTTACAAATGCATGAAAGGATGTATTTTAATAGTTTTTTTTAATCAGGGTTGTCTGTGTGCACGACAATCTTTTAAATTAATTGAAAACCAGGTTGTTCGTTCCAGTCCCGGGAAAAGAGAGTGATCAATGTCTACACGACTCTCAAATCTCTTCCTGGATCCTGGCTGGAACTCACTGGCAAATCGGAAATAAAATACGACGATTTTAAACTCCACCTTTGCCGACGAATTTAATGACTCATTCTTTTATCGTTCGAAATGAGGGATAGCAAAATACGAAATGGAATTATAAGTTGAGCAACAAAGGGAAAATTCTTCAAAAATAGCGACCAATAGGAATAAAGATTAAAAAACTGGCACGAAGATACGTATTACTGATTCGAAAAATTACTGAAAAATGCTCCCGATTTTCTGAGAATCTTCTCTTTTATAACTTACGGACATTTATTTTTGCAAAACAAAATATAAACATTTCTTCATTCAAAATTTTCAATAATTAAAATATAAATTGGCGAGTTGATACTCAAATAAAATATAAAGAAAAACACAATTTTATTCAATAAATAAACAAGTAGGTACATAATATAAAAACAGTTTCAATTTTGAAGAATTTTCATTATATACTGCATTGCCAAATTATCTGTTAAATATTTTGGAGGAAACATAAGTTGTTCTGCTTTTTGGGTTTCCTTTTTATCGCGGGATGTTTTGTAGATGAAGGTAGTTAACTGGCGAGCGAAAGAACTAAGGAAATAGTTGACGTAGATATTAGGTCATCCAGAGATGGTTCTAGAACAGATGCGGAGGTGGACCCTCTTGAGGAAGAAGCCATTAAGCTAGATGGTCTGAGCGAAGTGCAAATGAAGAAGCTTATTTTTGTGTTACACCTTCATTTGCTCCCGAAGCATATCTTCGGTGAGATATAAATATCCAACTCCACCACGCCTTCCCTGAAAAAAATAATTATATAAAAATCTGAGGAAATTTTTCGAGTGAGAATGAACAAATTAGGGTCCCAATTAGTCATTCTTGTGTATAGCCAATTAGAGTTGAAATGATACAACTAGGATAGGTCAGGAAGTGCCAGGGGCGGACCAGTCAGTTCTAGAGGGCAACGTTACACAGTGAAGAAGCCCGAGATTTTTTTACGTGAGAGTCACTGAGTGATCAATTTATATACTTAGATACACAATGAATACCGTTTCAATGATTTATACCATCCTTTGCATTCCATTTCATGTACACGTGCCATTATCCTCTGGTTAGAATTTTATGGGATATTCAGCCGTATGTACACGACCATTTGAATTCCATTGCAGGGTCTATCGTCAGGGTTGTATACTATATACATGGCAGAATATCCCAGAATGTCCGATACGACTCCTAATATGCTTATCTATTTTCGATTGTAAATTTTATGATGTAATGAAATGCGTGCTCATCATGTTACGCAATTTTTTCTACATGAAGTCACGACACACTAATCAAAAGCTGTGATGACGGTTTTCTGAGTGATGATTTTACCAATAGCAATTCTTATAAGTTCGTCACTTAAATCCTTGTTTAAAAATGCTACTATGAGAATGAGCATATGCTCCGAACGTTGTTATGAAAATTGCATATGCTCCGCTTTTATTGTTGTTTATGTTTATTATGTAGTTCTCAAATTGCAACTTGTTATGTATTACTTACTGTATTTGTGGGGTATAAAAGTACTAAAGATTCACTAATTTATAGTGTACTGAATTCGAGATTTTATAGGAAACATAGCCTATAACTTTATGTTTGGAAGGGATAGGTACATAAAATCTAGAATTGAGTACATTTTAAATTAGTAATCCTCGGTGACTGCATTCAAAATATATTTTTTATTTTTTAGATATTTTGCCTTTGCTTTTATACGCCACATTTAATGTGTGGGAACTTCAAATATATTATCCACAGATGAAAAATGCACATGTGCATGAACATTCTGTCCAGCTGTGTTCCAACACAAGATATACAGCACGTGGTTCATTATGCATTCTAAGGAATTATAACTTAATTATATTAAAATTATTAAATTAGGTTTGACGTATTTAAAAAAAATACTACGAGCTTGTAAATTTTGAATTATGAAAAGGTTAAACTAAATACTCTTAAAAAGTACAAAAGAAGACATTTTTTTGGATTTGTAAGTTTTTTACTGTCACGTGATTGTAGAAGCGGAAGGAATTGCAAATAATGGAGGACTTTACAGCTCTCTACAACTTATACAGTAAATTGGAAATTTCTTGAAGGGACTGGGATGGTTCATTGGATTCTGGAAACATCGCGATACGACATTTACTATGGAGATTCACCTGGCCACTGCCCATTTAGTATTTGCGTTGTTGTGACAATGCGAATCATAGAAGCTAGTGCGACACCACAAACAAGATATACTGTAATGGCATCTACGCACATCTCCCGAAACAGGAAATAAACAAACTACAATCGGTATTTAATGCCGCTGCAAGACTCATTACTGGCGCATCAAAGTCTGCGCATATCTCACACCATCTTCAAAACCTTCACTGGCTTAAATGTCCAGAGAGGATTGAATATAAGCTATGCCTCACAATATTCAAGGTTATTCACAACATGGCCCCTCAATAAATTACCGACTTTTGCATTCCATTTTCCGCAAATAACAGACAGCAATCTCTTCGCTCAGCATTAACATATAATAAAAATAGGTTAGTTGAAGTAAATCGCGTCCACAAACCCAATTTCGGTGACCGTGCTTTCGCGATGGCTGGACCAATTTCTGGAACAATCTACCAAATAAACTGAGACAAAAAAACTGCTTATCACAGTTCAAAAAACAACTAAAGACGCATTTGTTTAAACAATCATACAAAAATCTATAGAATCCGACCGTTACATCACTTCGTAATGTTTCCCACTCCTAGTATGCATCAGAATCGCAAATCAATTCTTCTGCGCCGCTTAAATCTTCATCACTAGAAGAATCTGATGATTCACTATCGGAATGTCCTACTCATTACAAGTCCATTAGTGAATTATCGAGTTTTGGTTCGAGTTCCATATATTTTTCCTCATATTGTCGCGTCTTTCTCCAAACATGTCAAGAGTAATAGATTCGCCGGCCGCCCGGCAAATGCCGTCCTGAGTTTTATTTAATTTATTTTTAAAATAATTACAATTATTACGCCCCCCCCCAGGGGATTTAATTATGTCATTTATAAAAAACCACGTCTTGCCAATAGTATGACAAGTTACTGGAACCGTAAGATAGAATTTACCTAGATATTAGAGAATATGTACCGATTACCGCGGCATGTATGATAATAAATTCTACAATTAATTCGATAAAAAACCGACGGGTTCAAACCAAACAGGGAATAAAACAAAACATTACCCTGTATTTCGTATCAATTCGTAATAGTAGTAAAAAAAAAACAATAACAGTCTCTGTCACGCTCATAAGCTTGACCGCGTGCGAGAGAGACAGAGAGATTTTTCGAGATTCGTATGCAGTGCGACGTCACCCCGTGTGCTTGCGCGGTTGACAGGGCGGGAAATATGTGTACATGCCAGCTTTAGTCAAACGACCTGTACATCCGCTGTGACCCAATCCCCTCGACTAAAGAAGGGGTTGAGTTCGTCTCCGTACAATTTTATACTATGTTGTGCAGACAATATTTTTTACAAGCGAGGGAACATGGTTCCATATTATGGAGGCGGTTCTTTCGCGTCCACCGTTAGATGGCGGCCGGCTGCTTCTGCAGTCGGCGGTGTTTCATAGAAAAATGAACAAAGCTCGTCATCAGGCCGATTCTCCGCTCGGAGTGCAAGACCCTCGCGCGGAGCTAATTAGCATCGTCCGAGCGGTATTCCGCCCACGCGTCCAGCACAATGGTCCTGGCGGCCGGAACGCCCCCTGGATATGGGCTTTGTCGGCGGCTTCTGCGGGCCCGCTACCGATCTCGGCTGAACGCACCCGGCATGCAAATTGTCCAAACGTAGGCAAGGTTGCGCAGAATACCACCCATCAGCCTTCTCCTATAATAGTTAAACATAAATATATATATATATATATATTATTTATTTTTTTTATTTTTATTATTATTTATTTATTTATCTTCATCTTGTTACATGACATAGGAGATGGAGCCGCTCATCTCACTAGGAAGAACCTGTGCCGAGATGAGCAGCTGCACAATATAGTGAGAACAAAAAATAATAAAGATATACAACAAAATACTATATAACTATAAGATTAATTAATTAATTAATTGCGTATATAAATATAAAATGTGGATAATAAGAACAGTATATATTGTATAATACAAAAGCAATAAAGAAAGTAAAGTAAAGTAATATATTTAAAAAATCATATGCATGGGTAGTATAAAAATATATATGTAATAGCACAGTTAAAAAGTATATTTAGGTATATACCTATATAAGAAAATTAAATGAATGTTTGTGTATATTAAATAGTGTTAAGAAATGAAGTTTAATGAGCAATAAATTATGACCTGTTTTCGGCAGTTGGGTATTTGTGCAAATGCAGGTGACAATAATGTCTTCTCCAATAGTGTTGTGTTAAAAGTTAAGAGTAGGGTGTCCACACTGACTATGACAGAATGGACACCAAAGACATTTGGATATCACTTCCATCAGTCTGCATAACACCCTTAACCATTTTTTTAAAAAGTGAGAGAGCGTTTGCACTCTTCACTTTTATATATACATATAAAGAAACCCGTGTTTCCCTACCCGCCAAGTTTTCTCCACAACCAGCCACCGATGGTTATGGTGTTGGATAGCCCTTGGTGTCACATCGAAAATATGCGAGTTTGGTGGGGGTGGCTGTGCTTGGGTGACGAAAATGTGCTTTCTAGCACATTGTTTTGTTATGGGAAGGCCGCAAATGCTTCAGATTGTTTCAAAATAGGCGCGCCGACTGTGTCGGTGAGTCTAGAAGGTTCCGGAAAAACCTGCTCTAGAAAGTTCCGGAAGGAGAAGGTTCTAGAAAATCCCAAAAAGATCTATAAGGTTCTAAACTGAGTGACGGAATGTGTCGGTGTGTCTAGAAGGTTCCTGTACATTCGATAAATTTCTTGAAAGTTCTGTAAGGAGAATGTTCTAGAAGGTTCGCGAAAGTTATATATCCAAACAGTGTACTAAAAATCTGCACGTGCGAAGCCGCGCGGCTACAGCTAGTTTATAATACTGTCGCGGGACGTAGCTGTGCAAGGCAGATGAAACGCTAAAGACAATTTCAAGTTTTATTTCTAGGCAAAAAGTCAATGAACTAATTAAATCAGAGCACTGTTCTCAATTTTACAGTCACTAAATGTTTCTAGAATAATTCACTTATTTGATTTTTTATTATTTTATTACAAGTACACATTACGAAAAACGCAAGATTTAATTTTTCGGAGAGTAATAAACAAATATGATAAATGTTCAAGTTTTTTGTTTGTAACATTGTGGAAATTCATTTTTAATATTTTAAAAAATGAGGGTAAACACAACGCTGTTTTATTTCACTGTATATTAATTTTGAATTGTTAAAACGTTTTCGAGATTTCTCCCATTGTCAATAACAACACGTTTACAACTTTCAACGTTTTCGTTTACAGCGTTTCAGTTGTAAACGTGTTGTTATTGACAATGGGAGAAATCTCGAAACCGTTCTAACAATTCAAAATAAATTATATAGTAGAATAAAACTGTGTTGTGTTTACCCTCATTTTTTAAAATATTAAAAACAAATATGGAATGAAAACACTAGAATATTTGGTGCTCATGCTATTAAACAAACTGCAAGGCGCCCTTCCAACATGCTGTCGACTCCAAAATCGGTGGTGGAATTCAGGTGGTTGATGTAAAACGACATAGACTATCTATGAACAGATGCATGAATTGATGTGTATCATGTTAATATTTGTGATGTTCAAAAATGAAATGTAATAATATTGTAAAAATTAATCTTACAGACAAACGTCTCTTTAAGAGGTTATGTGGGGCTAGCGGAAAAAAACACTATTTCTTAATTCACACTAATAACGCTGTTTCTATCGCTTCGGTCACTTTCGAGAATGTTCTTAATGAATGGGTTATCTAAGACGCGAACCGTTAATTTACGCCTCCTACGTTCGACGTTTGACAGGCTTTCTATTATGTATAAAATAAATAATACTTAAATCATGTTGCGTGATTTCTCATGTATGTACGGCTTGTTAGTTGTATATTTGTATTTTGTCTTTATTACATGAGTTTGTGTTAAATAATTGTAAATTTGTGACTTAAAATTTTACTGTTCAATTTTTTTCCATTTTATAATAACTCTATCTTACATTTAATGATTTTTTTCCAATTTTAAATAGGAATCATTATATTAGGTCCTTACATATGAAATTGGCGTTTAGTATGGGAGGAACATAAAGCCGATTTTTTTTTATTATAATATATTTATTTAATCAAAGTATGTACCATTGCTATCTATGCACTTTTGCCATCTCATAGGTAGTTCATCGATCCCTTTACTTAAAAAACCATTCGGACGGGAATCATTAAAATCTTTGAAGGCGGTTTGGACTGTCCCATCGGAGTTGAATTTTTTCCTTTGCAAGAAGTTATCCAAATTTCGAAAAAAATGGTAATCTATTGGGGCAAGGTCCGGAGAGTACGGTGGATGTCTTAGACATTCCAATTGAAGCTCCTCTAATTTGTAGCCGTCTGTTGTGCAGTGTGTGGTCTAGCGTTATCATGAAGCAGCAGTGGCCTAGAGCGATTACCCAGCCTCGATTGTTTAGCAGCTAGCTTTTCCATCATGGTTTGCATTTGCTGACAATAGACATCTGCCGTAATCGTCTGGCCAGATTTAAGAAAGCTGTAGTGAACGACACCAGCACTAGTCCACCAAACACTCACAAGTAACTTTTTTGGAGTCAATTTTCGCTTGAGGCATGGTTTGCCTGGTTCGGCAGGGTTCAGCCACTGCGATGAGCGCTTCCGATTATCGTACAAGATCCACATTTCATTACAGGTAATGATTCGATTTAAAATCCCTTCATTATTGTGCCGGTTGAGTAATGCAACGCAGCAGTCAACGCGCGTTTGTTGATTTGCTTCACTCAATTCGTGAGGTACCCACCTTTCCAGCTTTTTCACCTTACCAATTTGCTTCAAGTGGATTAAAACAGTTTTATCACTAACACCGCAGCCTGCAGCTAACTCGGATGAGGTTTGCGATGGATCCGCTTCCACAATAGCCTTCAATTCTTCATTATCAACTTTGGTCTCCGGCCGTCCACGGGGCTTGTTCTGCAGGTCGAAATTTCCAGAACGAAAACGTTGGAACCAAAAACGCACTGTGTTTTCTTTTGCGGCACCGTCGCCATACACATCATTAATTCTTCGAGCCGTTTCTGCAGCACTGGTGCCACGGTGGAACTCGTACTCGTAAATAACGCGATATTTCAAGTTTTTCATTTTATAAACTGAGTGACGCAAAGAAAAAAACAATTGAAGAAAAAACAAATGAATTATAATTTTCAATACACAAATACATGAGTAAATAGCTGTATAAATTTGGATTTGGAATTCCTAACCAAAGAGAAGATATTTGAGATCAAATTCGCCAGTACGGCAAAACGTGAATTTCATATGTAAGGACCTAATAGTAATTATTATCATTATACTAATATTCTAATTATTACTATTTAAGTTTTTGATTTAATTTGTATTCTCTTTTTTGTGTTATAATTTTAGCTATCTATTTAAAAAATCACTTCTCAATGCACATTATTTTTGTTAGTGGTACTTCTTACCGTGTTATAAATAAATAAAAATATTGTGATTAAAGTACCAGGTTATTTCTTGTTATTTATAACAAATTTTACCAAATGGGTTAGAAAAACCACCGTAGTAATATTGCCAACATAAATAAATGTTAACAATACTGAAAATACGATGAATACTTAATAAATAGTACACACAGAAAATTTTTCTGTGAATTATAATTTGAGGTGAATTTTTGGGCAAGATAAAAATTTGTCAACAAGACGCGATAATTTAATACTAGCGGTGCGGCCGTGTAAGGATAACATCACAATAAGAAGAGTGCAGATGACATCCCCGTGTAGTCGCCCGGAATAGGTCAATCAATTCAAATTAGGGTGACGCGACCTTGGCTGGCGGGGAGGTCAAACGAAAGGTCAGGTGAGTAAACTGACGTTAAGTTTCCGTTGACGAGGCGACCCGAAAAAAGACAAGTCAAATTGTTCATTGTTTTGTTTGTCCAGACCAAATTAAATATTTACACATTTGGGACACCGAGTGTTTACGAAAGGACTGCCTTCTTTTGATTTCAAGCAGTTCATTTTTTTTAATCAGTATAAAAGGGTGTTATGTCAAGAATGATACACGAGATGATGCATATAAGTGACGCCTGAGATTGGCAAAAAAAGAACGTATTATGTTGACTGAATGCGGTCGTTTATGCAAAACTGGGGCTTTTGAGATGTGGCTCTTTGAACGCTCACTGAACGTTTTCTGGGTCGATAGAGTTACGAATTTTGAAGTCCTCTGTCGTACGGAAAAAAGCCAAGTGCTGGGTCCTAAAGAATAAGTAAACAAAATTTGGTTCAGATCGGTCGAACGGTACAGATTTCCATTGAAAATGTAGAAATGTCATCTATGTTACCTTCCTGGTTCTAAAGAATAAGTATGTCAAGTTTAAGTCAAATCGGTAGAACGGTAAAGAGAAGGGGGTTGGGTAAAAAAAGAAGAAGGAGGAAATGTCACCTATATTACTCGCCGACTGCTAAAGAATAAGTTAAGTATGTGAAATTTGGGTCAGATCTGTGAAACGGTATAGATTTGTATAGAGAACAGACAGACAGGCAGACAATGAGTTTTATAGGTATAAATTTTCAACATTTGAGTGATATTGTACCTCGTATATTTCATTGCATATATATACAATGTATTTTTAATTGAATTTGTTGATTTGCGACATTCTTAATTTTGTTCTGAACATTTTTTATAATTTCCTCATCATAAAAAGTGTATTATGTGCTAATTGTATTGTAACAAGTCGATGGAATCGGTAAAAATTGCACACTATCGTAGTCTCTCGAAATCTATGAAACTCTCCATAAGACTGAGTAACAATCTGGAATCGATCGGAACATTCTTGTAAACACTGGAAATGTCGAGTGAACACTAAAAATGGGACGAAAGTTTTCGAACCTTCGAAAAACCAATATGTTCGGTATAAATGGACTAGCTTGCATGCCGCAGTGAGAATCTCTCAAGGAAGATCATATAGTGTTAAAATCAGTATATAGCGACAATTTGATGACCATGAAGACTTTACGGGGGGTGTGATTGATTTAAAAGCAAAGGTGAGTCTGTTCAAGACGTGCAAAGTTTGGGACGATCTTCGACCCCAGAAACAGAGGAAGGCGTGCTGTCTCAAAAATTGGCACAAAAAGAAGGCTGAAACAGGCGATTGACTATTCAAGAGCTTGCCGAAGAGCTGAACATCTCGTACAGGTCCGTGCAAAGCATTTTAACTGATAATTTGCAAATGAGACGAGTGAGTGCTGCATCACGACAATGCGCCGTGCACATTTCGCTTCTGACCCGCGAGTTATTGGCCGAAAAAAATCCAGTATGTCCACATCCACCTTACTCCTCGGATCTAGCACCATGCAACTTCTAGGTCTTCCCGAAAATAAAAAACGGGATGAATGGACAAATTTTCGACACCATTCCTGATATTGAGAAGGCCACGACAGAGCAGCTGAAGGCCTTTTCCGAAAGAAGCCTTCTAGAAATGCTTCCAATCATGGAACCAACTTTGGGATAACTGCATCGCCAGCCAAGGAGAGTACTTTAAAGGAGATAAAATAATTTGTCATAAACATATTTCATCATAATCATCATCATCATCATTCTTGGCACTACAACCTTTGGTGGGTCTTGGCCTCCTCAATAATTTTCCTCCATCATCTCGGTCCAGTGCCAGCTCTCTCCAGTTCCGAAGCTGTAAGGCAGAGATGTTTTTGAGGACGTTGTCACTCCCTCTTAATTTTGGACTTCCTAAGCTCCTTCGCCCTACTGGCTTTGAGTTCAGCAGGGACTTTGGTGCTTGATGCTCGGACATTCTCTACACATTACCCAGCCACCGAAGTCTTCCCATTTTTATAAATTTTGTGACGTTTGGCTCCTTAAACAGAGTAAAGAGCTCATTGTTGTAACGTCTGCGCCAAAGTCCATTTTCTAGAACCGGTCCGAAGATACGCCTCAAAATGTTCCTTTCAAAAACGTCCAGTGCTCGCTCATTCCTCTTAGTTAGTACCCACGTCTCAGCTGCATACGTGAGCACTGGCCTAATAAGCGTTTTGTACACTAATATTTTGGTTTTTCTGGACAGCAGTCTGAATTTTATCTGCTTTTGTAGGCGGAAAAAGCAGCGATTTGCGCTCACTATGCGCTTCTGGATCTCCTCTGTAGTATTATTGTTGCTTGTTATCAGGGATGTATACCTAGGTATGTAAATCTTGGTACCTTTTCAAAATTTTGACTTCCACACGAGATAGTTGGGATTTGTTTGTACATAAACATATTTCATTGTTTGTAATTACATTATTCACCGTATTTTTTGATCACACCTCGTAGTGTCATTCTAGGACCATCTATCGGGATCAATCACGACCCTTGACCGTGTTTGATTAATATTTAAAATAAATGTACTTAATGAATCCGCCTGCTTCTACATGAAATTCGTGCATAGGAGTCGAGTCTCTCTATCAAATTAAACGTCATGTACTAGTGTCGGTCTGGTGTATACGGTGCTGAGATTTATCTCGAAAAAATCTCACCGTGTGTCATCTAGTGGACACGGGCATTAACTTTCGAATTTCGAATCGATCGACATTGGGGACCTTCGCCTTCTTTTTATTTCGACTCTTCCGAGAAGCTCGCTCGCTACATTCTTTAATTATTAATTAATCATTTTTAATCAATCAAACACAGTTTTTTTATTACATGAAAAAGGTTCACAGGTCATTATCCCTTACTCTATGTGTCTTTTGGTTACTTTGGCTAGATAAATATAGGCGTTTCGGAAGATTTTATTTTTAATTAATCAATTAGAAAGACATACAGAAAAATCTAATTCACGAAAAAATATTAGCTTAGTGGTCAGAGCACCGGCCCCGGAAAGGAGGTGACCTGGGTTCGAATCCCAGTAGTAACCTAATATTTTTTCGTGAATTAGATTTTTCTGTATGTCTTTCTAATTGATTAATTAATTTGGTTATTAAATATTTCACAGAACTTTGTTCTGAAAAATTACAACTTCACAAATATGAATGTGTTCTTGAATATATAATATCTGTTGTATAAATGTATGTCCAAATAAAAATGAATTATTCAATTAATCATGGCGTCCATCTAGCGGTGGCATTGCAAAGTAATTTCAACTACCGTATCAAAAAAGTGGATTGCTCTATGGACAAAAATAAAAATTAATCAATTAATAAAAATAAGAACTACATATAAGGTCGATATATTCACGGAAACATAGAGGGTTGCTATAGCTTAGTGGTCAGAGCACCGGCCCCGGAAAGGAGGTGACCTGGGTTCGAATCCCAGTAGTAACCTAATATTTTTTAGTGAATTAGATTTTTCTGTATGTCTTTCTAATTGATTAATTAATTTGGTTATTAAATATTTCACAGAACTTTGTTCTGAAAAATTACAACTTCACAAATATGAATGTGTTCTTGAATATATTTTATTTTTCTTTTTATCATTTCCTGGTAAAAGAATCACTGCTCTCGGAAAGGTCTTGTAGTCGGGAATGGATGAGAATTTATGTAAATAAATGCCGCCTACTAAACACGTAAATGTTATTAACTTTGTTGGTCCAAGAGTCTCTTTAAAAAATAAGGCTGACATGTTTAAGAGAATGCAGAACCTGTACCTACATATCGAGCAATAGGGGATGTGAAAAAATAACCCTGAAAAAATATAACAATTAAAGATTTAAGGCTTTTATTACGGTCATTGAACGTGTTTAGGTATTGAAATAAAATGTTTTTTTTATATGGACCGTATGGGTTTATTGAGATAAGATTCTCGATTTTCGCTGGAGTGATATCACAGTGTCATAAAGAGAAGTCACACTTCTGCAGCGAGAGGTCACACTTCTAAATAAAGATGACTTCGTATGGTTCGTATTTCTATCTTCATTATTATGTATGTATGTATCATCATCATATACATATGTATGTCTCATGTATCGAATGTCGCATTTTTTTATTCTTTGTGTCCGGTTTAAATACATATTTTTAACATTTTCGTTGGTCACTCTATGAAAACCAATGGCGTGCAGCGCATACAAGCAAAAAAGCTGTGCATTAGTAAAGATTCTGGGAAAAAAATATTAATTAAATAATCTATATCTTAAGAATAATTCGATTTATAATTTTAGTTGTAATTCGTGGCTGCGGCTAGATTTTTTACTTGCGATGTTTCTGTATCCAACTTTATGTCAATGCTTATTCTGTCTCACTTGTTTGTGTTCGTTAGATCAGCCCCGATGATGGACATTAGCCCTGATGATGGACCCTGCAATGGGATCCGAAACATCGGCCAGAGTGGTCACATATACACGGCAGAATATCCCAGAAAACTATACGTAGAAGATTCTAACTAAAAGATTCTGAATGGCCAACATTTTTAGTGGCTAGTAATGATTTGCGTATTCCGAAAATATTAAAAGTCGAAGAAATTTACGTACGATTGGAATTCTTCGTAATATGTCACTGTGGAACAATAATATCAAACTCTAGCACTTTCTACCACACTCGCGTATTATCTACAAAACTCGGGAGACGTCTGGAAACGACGGCAACCTTCTCCTGGTCACTAGAAAGGAAAATAATATTCTTGGGGATTCGAAAATGCAACGTGATTGTGTATAAATAACGGACCCAGGCCGCGGCGCCTCGATGTTATTTTGACGTTTCTTACGACGTGATACTAGCAACGAACCGTGTTACCATCGTGCGTTGTAAACCAAGCGACAGATAATTAAGTGGAGTTCGTCATTTGAACAGAAATTTCTCGAAAGTGTTACCCAGCGATAAAACGAGTTTATTAACGAGAGACAAATTATGAAATAGTTATGTGAATTCAAAACTAGTGTTAAATTTAATTCGTATTAATTTATTAAAATAATTAATAATTAATAACATAATTAGTAAAAATGAACTTTGTTTTCACCACTTTTGTATTGAAAAATATCAACATGTTTCAGAGCCCTTCGTCAGGATACAATTGTACATATATATATTAACAAATTATACAATTGTATCCTGACGAAGGGGCAATGGGCTCTGAAATATGTTGATATATTTTAATACAAAAGTGGTAAAAACAAAATTCATTTTTACTTATTATATTAATAATGTAATCACAAAATTATTTTCCTTTTTGATGAATTTTTTGATGTTTTTGTGAATTAATAAATCATTACTTAATTTCCAGTATTTTCGTATGTCTTCCCGCAGCTACGACACGTGGTAATACATTTTTGACGATTTCCCCATTGCATCGCTTACACGGGTTTGTTAAAAAATTCCTAGATGCGCAATTGATGGAGTAATGATAGGCCGTGGTGAGGCAGTAACGCAACCCGACCAATCAAATTCCTCGGGTTATCTTCCGCGTATCGACGCCTAAAAGCCATTAGCCACTAATGAATCTGAATATGCCGAAAATGCCGTCATTAAACTTTAATAAATAGGTAAGGCTCTGTTCATGAACAATTCGTATCTCTTTTTCGTGTATCAATAATGTAATAATTGCAGAGATCCCTCCGCAACCACATCAATCTTTGTGATGCTAAATTGACAAAAGTGGCTGTGCCGCTCTTGATTGAATGAGATCTACCGAACCTTTGTACTTCCTCTAAAGCCTCTTCCCTGGCGGACCACCCAGGACTTACAGATGCAAAGATTGTTTTTTTGGCCTTGGCAATTACAGAATTATTTGAAAGCTAATTTCTAAGAGGCTATTCGCGAATCACTGATTATTCTGTAAAGTAAGACGAACTCTAGTTTTAGTGTATGCATGAAATTAATGTACAGTGGCAGGTATTAGTTAACTGTTCTACTATTAGGGTTTTTTAATAAAGTGACGGTTCGTGGCTAAGGAAGCAAATAAAACCACTGGAAAATAATTGGCGATTTGTTAATAAGTTATTAATTAATTATTAAATGGATAAAGTCACTTAACGCTGTACATGAACACTTTATTATAGTTGAGAACACTTTATATATCACTCCTAGATCATTCAATTCTCGCGCGTAGTATTTATAGCATTTATTTATTTCGCCATTTACGCAAGTACTCGCCCGATTATTTCGCTCGATATCTGTCGCATTGCTATTCCACGGCTGGGCACTCCAGCCGTCATCCCGTGCGTACTTCGCGCTGATAGAACTATCAATACAAGACTCTCCGCGGCAGCCTAGATCCGTGCAATTATTATCCAAATGCTGCATTATCGAACCTCCTAGATAATTCTAGTGTTTAGGAGAAGGTGTCCATCGCCTCTAGACTGTTACCGGTGTAGATAAGAGAAGATAGCAGTGTAGACGCTTCCCGAATGTTGTAGATAACCCTAGATTTCTGTAAATTGTTCTCGAACCTTCTATAGTGTTTTTCCAAATGACATATTACCAGTAATTCAATAGTGCGTACATTTTTTTAGTATCTCGTTACAATACATTAAACTACATTATTTAAAAAAATTAAAATTGGTCCTCGTAGACCAGTGGTCTGTAGACCAGTTGCCATGATGCAGATTCGGGGTTCGATTCCCGGTGAGGTCACAATAAAAAATAATGATAAATTAGGCTTTTTACCCTTTTGAAGCATCGGTGGACAGGATCTGCCCGGACTCTAGCCGTACGCAGCAATCATTTCGGCCAATAAATCACAACTTCAAACAGTGAGTATTACTTGCACCTGTGTTAACTTGCTCCATCTTATTAACTTAACTGAACACATTTTTTCCACACTAAAAGGCTCCTTTGTTATTTTAAAAGAACCCAGCAATCACTAGAATGTGTGCTTTCCTCATTTATCAAACAATAAATGTCAGGAAAACATTTGGACACATAAGTTGCAAGTAAATTGTCACTTTAAAAAAAATGATTAAAGTTGTGATGCTGAGTGATAAAAATTATATTAAAATGTCTTTGGTATCCATTTTATCATAGTCAATGTGGATACCCTACTTGTATAATTACTGGTAAAAAATTATTCCGTGAAGATATTTTTGATAGAATTGTTAATTAACTGCATTTGCACTAGGGATGGGTCGTCCACGTCCGTCCATCGACGAGACGATCAACTAGTTGAATTCGTCAACTAGTTGAGCATCAACTTCGTTACGCGGACGTCGCGGACGTTCTATCTAAACATCGGGACGATGGTCAACTGTCTACGGTTCGACGCGACGCTGCTCGACGGCTCAACCGTTGGCTATTTTTATTACGTTAATTTTTAAAACTTAAAGAGGTTCGAAGGAATATAGTTTCGGGGAAAGTAAAACCGTTACTTGTGCTTATATGTAAAAAGAAATATTTTATTATTTATTTGTTTACGCACATTATAGGCTTTTACATATTGTTTTATATACTTCGTTCTATATATAATAAAGAAAGAAGTAGGTATACACAACAATATCAGGTGTAAGCAGTAAAATATAAATATAAACTACATATATAAGCAGTGAAAGTATTGAGTATAAGCATTAAAATATGAGTATAAAAATTAAAAATATAAATAAGTACAAAGCAGTAATGTGTGTATAAAAAAATATATTAGGTACATATCATTACATGTGTACAGGGTTATATGGAAAACATTAATAACCTCGCAGGACTATATTCCTACCTTGATTATGAGTCGAAAGCTATCATGACCTAATATCAATAGTTATGGAGATATGCGACATCAAAGTTTGAATTTTTTCAATATATCTGACTAATTTTTTGGAAAACGTTGGACTATCACTACACTATCTCAAATCAATTACGAAAAATTCATTCGTTTCAATTCAAGTTAAATAAAATGATAAAAACCTTTACATTTATTTATTATCTATAAATTTATAAATAAATACATAATTTTAAAATACTTTACATTTGAGATGTTATCTAGAAATTTATTGAAGAATAAATCTTTCAAAGTCAGGCTTTCACTTTGTGGTAACATTATTAGTAAATAAATATATCTGTATTATTTGTCAACTTTAGTTTAAGGCTCAATCTGAGAAAAGGAACATTGTTCCCGAAACATGTAAAAAATCAATAAAAAGTGGTGTAAACAAAATTATAATAGATATATTTTTTTATATATAAAGTTGAAAATAGATCAACTAGTTGACGAATTCAACTAGTTGATCATCTCGTCGATGTACGGACGTGGACGACCCATCCCTAATTTGAACAAGTATTCAACTGCAGAAAACATGTTTTAATTTATTTATGTGCTCATTGAAACGTTCATTTTTTATTTTATTTTTTTGTGTATGCGAACATGCATTTAGTTGTGTAGTTTGGGTTTAGTGATTATGACTCTCGCCTATTTATCCAGTGGTCGGTGATTCGAGCCCCATTCCAGGGCACCAGGAAGTTAGTCCTATTTTCAAGTACAAGCGTAAAGCTTAATTTGAAAATATTAGTAATTTGAATATTGATGCGACACGTATTATGTATTCGTATTTCTATTTTTTTTAAATTAAAAAAAACCATTAATTATTGAACGTGGCAGCGTTTACTTTGTGGAAATCCATTTTAAAATTTATAAATAAACACAATTTATGTTTTTTTTCCATTCGTCTGTTTTTTAATACAACACAACGTGTTTCAGAAACCTCCGTTTCCTTCCTCAGGTGAGTTGAGACTGAAGTGTAATTCGCGAATTTTGGGTCTCTGGCATTGACGTCACGGCCTCCCCTTCTTCCTTCCTCGCCTTTTTATAAACGTTAATTAATTAAAATTAATAAGAAATATTTGATAAACTTCAATCGTCAATTTCTCTAAAATGACTTTGTTTGGATTGCATTATTTTCGCTTAACTGTGTCTAATTTACAGTCCAAGAATCAACTTTGTTTCCGCATTCCGTATTCCCCTTTCCTAATTTCTTATTTATTCTTCCACAATACTTTTCCTTGATTCCGGCGATTTGCGTCGGGTACACACATATTTAAGTTCAGGATAGATAAATAAATGAAAACATTCAATACCAAATTAATTAATCAATTAGAAAGACACACAGAAAAATCTAATCCACGAAAAAATATTTTGGCTACTACCGGGATTCGAACCCGGGTCACCTCCTTTCCGGGGCCGTTGCTCTGACCACTAAGCTATAGGAGCCTTGTAGATTTCCAAATAAAATGAATTAATTATTTAATTCTGGCGTCCATCTAGCGGTAGTATTACAAAGTAATTTGAACTACCGTATCAAAAAAAGTGGATTGCTCTATGGACAAAAATAAAAATTAATCAATTAATAAAAATGAGAATTACATATAACGTCGATATATTCACGGAAATCTACAAGGCTCCTATAGCTTAGTGGTCAGAGCGACGGCCCCGGAAAGGAGGTGACCCGGGTTCAAATCCCGGTAGTAGCCAAAATATTTTTTCGTGGATTAGATTTTTCTGTACGTCTTTCTGATTGATTAATTAATTTGGTTTTAAAAACTTCACAGAACATTGTTCTGAAAAATTACAACTTCACAAATACGAATGTGCTCTTGGATTTGAAAACATTCAATTTGTTTAAACGTTCAGAGCGTTGGAAAATCCTCCATTATGTGTAACTCTTTCCGTTTCTACAGTCTCATGACTGTAGGTAATATTTTTGACTAGCCTTTGTCGGCAGTTACCTACTTATCTAATGGATTTTAACATCCCTTGCCGCTGAATCTAACGTCATGACCGGTCTCGGCGTCGGACCGAGTAAGTAAGATATGCCGCAGGCGGGAGGCGGCGTCTGCGCGGCCGGCGACATTTCTATTGTTAACAATAATATTTATTAAACAGTAGCAGCGCTACACGGCCATTGTCTCTCTCCCTCGGAGGAATAATAATAGTCTCACTCCTTATAACCCGCACCCATTGTCATCACGCGACATCCATTTCGGTCCAGAAGTAGATTTTGTTCTAAAGATATTCCGATCTTATAATTCCTTACAGTCTACAATACGCTTGAGTATAACTGCAATGGCTAATGCTGGCGTATACAACAAGTTCGGCACCCAATTGAATAGAACTAACTAACTAACTAACCATCACGCTGTTTCCTCGCAGGGGTAGGCAGAGAGGATTGAACGCTACACTCTTCTATCCTGGCACACCACTTTTGCTTCGGCCACATTCATACATTTATTCATTCCTCACTCTATCGACCAAAGATTTTCCACACAAGCGTCTTAGTGACCGCATTTCCACCGCATTCAGTCTACTTTCATTCCTCTTTTGCCAATTCCAGACATCACTTCCATACATAAGGGTGGGTACTAGAACGTCATTATGTACCGCTAGTCTTGCTTCCTTTGATAGATTCTTATTGGCCATAATTGCATTTAGTGCACCATTAACTTTGTTTCCCGCAGTTACTCTCCTTTCGATATCATTCTCAGCCTTGCCGTCTCCACTAAACATACTTCCCAAATACACAAACTCCACACAAATTGGATGGAAATAAAAAAATATTAGTTTAAAATGTTCTCATATTTTTGCACAATGTTCTTATTTATAACCTTCAGGTTTATGTTTTTTTTGTGTGAGCATCACATCAGACCTGATGATGGACCCTGCAACGGGATCCGAAACGTCGGCCGGAAAGGTCGTAATAACACGGCGTAATACCCCAGAAAACACAAACCCAAAGATTCCGAGTGGCCGTGAAAACCTAAGAACTTTCTCATTTAGCAAATGCCAAAATATTTTTTGAACAAAATTTTTGTGAATAGTGACATACATAACTATTAAACTATAAATATAAATAGTTAATATATAGAAACAGTTAATATAAAATATGTAATATTAACTATCTTAAGAAATAAATAAAAAAATATTTCCCAGTTTACGTTTAACCAGTAGACTATTGAGTATTACCATCATCCGCTCTCGTTATTCAAGAAAGAAGTGTCTTTGGCATATATGTCGAGCTCCCTGTGCCCTTTCCTTTCATCATATACAGTCCACATCCTTGCCCTTTACAAGTTTATTCCCATCATATTGTAATTTTTTTGTGTGAGCATCACATCAGCCCTGATGATGGACCCTGCAACGGGATCCGAAACGTCGGCCGGAAAGGTCGTAATAACACGGCGTAATACCCCAGAAAACACAATCCCAAAGATTCCGAGTGGCCGTGAAAACCTAAGAACTTTCTTATTTAGAAAATGCCAAATTATTTTTTGAACAAAATTTTTGTGAATAGTGACATACATAACTATTAAACTATAAATATAAATAGTTAATATATAGAAACAGTTAATATAAAATATGTAATATTAACTATCTTAAGAAATAAATAAAAAAATATTTCCCAGTTCACGTTTAACAAGTAGACTATTGAGTTTTACCATAATCCGCTCTCGTTATTCAAGAAAGAAGTGTCTTTGGCATATATGTCGAGCTCCCTGTGCCCTTTCCTTTCATCATATACAGTCCACATCCTTGCCCTTTACAAGTTTATTCCCATCATATTGTAATCCCCATCATTATTGATTCTGGCGATTTTTGTCCAAAATAACGATGTGTCGCGTTACATTGAGGCGTGATTGTGTTTAATCTGAGCACCGATTCGAGGCGGGGGTTGCCGTCTCGTGATTCGAGCTCCGGTATGAGGTTCTGTTGGGCAGGGGTCCGATCAGAATGTAATTACCTCCATACGGTCGGGATCCGCCCCGCGACCGGGACGGTGGGGCAGTGGTGCGGAAGTTAGTCTAAATAAATAAAAAATTATTTTCGAAAACAGTTCGTCAATGAAGACGGGTAAGTTTAATTAAAAAAAGTAACCCATAAAAACCAAGTTTTTATTATACTCCCTTTCTCATTCACTAGTGGAAACTGGTACGCGTTGGGCTCCGGTTGAGTGACGCTACGAAAGAGAGTAATAAAAAGTTTCCAAAAATCCAAAATTATACTATAATCAGGTTCCGTGTCTACCAGATGCTTTCAAACAACTTAGTAAGTTGTATGAAAAAACCATTAAAAATTTGAAAAATCCAAAAATTTATTAATTTTTTTTAACGAAAATTTGATAGATCTTCTTGATCGTCGCCACGAGCCTGTTTGCAAAGTTTGAGCTCGATTGGATCACGGGAAAAGGGTTAAAAATCGATGCAAAGTTTTTTCGTCGAGCAAGCAGACACCACGAGTTAATATTATATAAAGGGAGTAAAAAATTTTACGATATTTTATTGCAAAACTTAATCATTATATTCAATTTATTTTCTTACTTACTTACCATCACGCCATTTCTAAGTGGGGGTAGGCAGAGAGGTTAGACCGTCACATTCTTCTATCCTGACACACATATCTCGCCTCATCCACATTTACGCATCTTCGCATGCAAGCTCCAAGATTGCTGAGGCTCCTAACAGGACCATATTCTAGTATCTGGTTAATCTGGTCATGACATGTCTTCCGCGGTCGCTCTCTCTTTTTGGCACCGTCAACACTTGCTTTGTGTACCACTCTTTCCTCATTCATTCGCTCAACAGCCCACTATCGGAGCGACCCTTTTTTCATTCTATTAACTTTGCTAAGATCAGCTTTACATTCATTCCTAATATCTTCATTCTTTATATTGTAACGAGGCTAAGAGGAATCGCGCACTCATGTCGGGTGACAGTTGTTTCAAATGATCACAATACTAAAGAAGATTCCAGAACAGCCTGGCATAATCTGCGGCTTTCGAGAAACAACTCCAAAAGTCTGGAAAACACGAGGAACTTCTCTAAAACGCGGAAAGCATCTAGGAATTTTTTATAACAGCATTAGCCACTATAAATGAATAAAAGGCGGGAGCAAGTTTTGAGTTATTTCCCGTACGCGTTGATGGGCGATAACAAAACGAAGGTAGCCGCGGGCGGCGGGTCAGTCCGGCCAAGCGAGCGGTAGCGGCGAGAAGCCAGTGATGCCAAGCAAGCGGAAATTCGACAGCGATTCTAGAAAGTTCTTACTTAGCGAGATTAACCAAAGCGAAATTAATAAGTGCGGAAATTGATGGAATACTCTAGTGAAGAGTGAATAAAGTGTTATATAAATAAAGCGAATATAAAGTGTCTATTCACGAGTGATAAATTGCGAAACAGTTTAATTTAGGGAATAGCGTTACATTTAACAGCGATAAATGACCTTGTACGTTAGTTTAGTTAATTAATCGGTATTCAATAAATCCTGTATTAATTCCCAGCGTTTTCACTGCAGCCACGACACGTGACAATATATATATTCTATCTATCATAATTAAAAAAAAAAATGTTACGATTTTTATATTATAGATATCTTGAACAAACTACAAAGCACCTTTTTTACAGGTCTAACGACTTCAAAATCAGTGGAAGAACTTAGAACGTGTTTGATATCAAACGATATAAGTTACCTATGAATTAATGTGATGTGTATCATTATCGTAACGTTCGTGAATTATTAGTTTGCTGTATTCAGATTTGCTTTACGTATTATACATTTATATAAATGTGCTTAAAATCGTTTTTTCTCTTCTGATTATATTATACAATGAATGAAATGTAGTAACATTGTAACACTAATTGTGAAAATGAACCTGCAAACAAACGTCTTTTAAGATGTTTTGTGGGTCTAGTGGTATTTAAAAAATGTAAAGAAAATAAATAGATAATAAAAAAATGTATATAATAAAATATCTTTTTTACATGCAATCATATTTATATTGAATCTTGAACAATGAACATCACGAATGGTCGAATGCTACGTGTTCTCGACTTTATTTTATGGAAAGCGTGGTAGTAGAATTGTAAGAGAGCGCGTCAAAATAGCGTCTCCCTATTTATACCCATTCCCTCTCATTTACTCCGACAGACGTTCATCCAGATATATTCTAAATTTTTAAACTAAATTTAAAATATACTAATCCCACAAGAACATTTACTGTCATCTTTTTAAATACTTTTAATTGTTTTATTTTATTTTATTTTATTAAATATCCTATTCAGATCATTTTTTTTTCCTTTGTCTATAATATAATTAATTAACACCATTATTAAATTGTAAACATTTAATTATTACTATTACTTAATTTTAATTGGCAATAAGATTGATTCACAAATGTTACATAAATACTAAATATTCTTGAACATTATACTACTGGAAGAGCACTGTCTGCTATAATACAGTAAACTACTAGTGTAGCAGGCAGGGCATCAAATCAATTTAGTGTTTACTTGCTGCCAAGACACTCAGCAACAATGAAAAAAGCTTAATTTAATTTTGTAAATACTGTAAACATTTGTAACATTGAACATTGAATAAACATTGAATAATTGAATAAACATTGAATTCCAATATTTTTATTCTGTATTGCCGCAGGTTGGTGTCCCCTACTTCACCGGGCGGATCTTATTTAACCGAATAGTGGAGGGGTATTTCGTCTCGTTCATTATCGTCAGGTGTTTGTGGCTAACGTATAATAAGTAATTATATCGGAGGCACGCACACCACCGCACCAGTGTAGAGGCGCACACCAGG
Source organism: Agrypnia vestita (assembly GCA_016648135.1). Lineage (NCBI taxonomy): Eukaryota > Metazoa > Arthropoda > Insecta > Trichoptera > Phryganeidae > Agrypnia > Agrypnia vestita. The sequence goes on from JADDOH010016773.1 coordinate 38,513, forward strand.
GTGCACAAGTATATAAGCACACAAGCGGACAGACTAGCAGCGAGAGAAGCCACATTTCATTCTCAATCGTTCTTAGATTCCTGGAGCCTCGCGACGATTTTTATGAGTCGAAAATTGTCTGGGCTTTTCGTTTTACGGAGGGCGCTCGTCGTGGATAATTTGGTGAGCAGATAATAACACTGTAAAGCTTACTTTAAGCTTTAAATAATCTAAGTATTGACTCTGAATTCGAGCCATAGCCACCTTTCTTGGCATTGCATTTGGTCCAGCGGTCAGCGGTATTCCTTCCAAGAAGAAGGTTTTCAAGAGTAGCTTGTTGGTCTTATTGGATAGTTTCGAAGATATAAACCAACATATATCAAAGCTACAAAATCTACATGCTTGACACCAGCCACTTAACATATATACAAAATCAGAAAGGCTGGCTATTGGAAGTGTGCGTCTCCGCTCTGATGGCACTTGCTGGACACTGATTTGTTTATAAACAATGATTGATTTTGTTTATAAACAATGTTAAATGAAATTGAGCGCGCTTCCCCAGCGTCTTATTTCCTGTTACGCATTTTCGTCCTTTTTCGTGAAATCACTGCCATAAATTGTAGGAAAGCGAGAGGAAAGATGTGTCTTCTTAACTATCGATATTAAGTCATGGTTGGTTGAACATTTTCGACTCATAATCAAGGCGGGAATCCACCTGTAAAGTATTGTGGACTAGCTCTATTACACCCTGTATATTAGTATAGATCAACAAATTAGTGGTGAAAACAAAGTATATTCTTATTAAAACGAAATTAATTAATCAATTAGAAAGACCTACAGAAAAATCTAATCCACGAAAAAATATTTTGGCTACTACCGAGATTCAAACCCGGGTGACCTCCTTTCCGGGGCCGGTGCTCTGACCACTAAGCTATAAGAGCCTTGTAGATTTCCGTGAATATATCGACCTTATATGTAATTCTCATTTTTATTAATTGATTAATTTTTTCGTGGATTAGATTTTTCTGTATGTCTTTCTGATTGATTAATTAATTTGGTTTCAATAAATTTACATAACTTTGTTCTGAAAAATTACAACTAAACAAATATTAATGTGTTCTTGAATTTTTTATATTCTTATTGATTATATTAAAATTAATTATGTTGCGTCCATGATAATTTTTTCTTAGATTAGAACAATTGCACTGAAATGAATAATACAGAAAAAACCTCTATAATGAAAATTAAAAATAATGAATGCGTTCAAAAAAATGTCTGGTTAGTAAGGCGATGCACAGATATCGGCCGTCCTTGCGACGGGATATTTACATTAAATCATTCACAAACCATTATATCCATCACAAAAGCTCTCCATCATTTTAGTTATCAACGTTTAATGTATGCAAACGTTCTTCGGGGAGCGGACATTAACTATACTTAGGAAGAAATAACCCGACTGGCTACCGGGATTTAAAATGATTATAAATCTCGGGCAGTGTCCGCCGCGGGCGCGGCCCGGACTGCGCCTGCGCTGCTCGTTATTCATCTCTTCCGAATAACATCTGTCAATATATATTTATTTTTTTAAATTAAGAAGCGTTTAAATAGCGATAACTATTCGGAATTTGCTAATCATCGTTTGGAAACAAAACATTATTTTGATTTTAATAAGTGCGTAAGCGTTTAAAGCAAATAAATATTTTAACAATATTGATATAATAATTAATATTTTTACAGAAAAATATTCTAAGTATTAATGCCAACAACATTAACTAGCCTTTATGTAGCCTCAAACAGTTCTAAAAAAAACGAAAAAAGAATGAAATATAAGACTAAAACTATTACAAATTTGAGCATGGAGCGTACACCGTAACCAGTTTGATCAATTTTGATAAAAAAAAATTGTGGAAATACAAAAACAAATATAGTTTTCGAATTTACAAAATTGTTCATATTGCTCCAAACTATGAAGTAATATTTTTTTGAAGGTCTGCTTTAAACAATTTTATTTGACAAATACCTTTTTCCAATTACACGGAAAACATGTTTGTGGTACTTAGTGCCTTAATAAATTCAAGTATTCATATGTTCTCAGAACAAAAATTACTGGATTTTGTCCACAAGCTATGTAATAATCCCTATTTTTTTAAAGTGGAATATTGAAAATTTCCATAAACATTTCCCATGTGAGACTTTTATAAATTTATCCTAATTAATAAATTTTATAAATAACCACGTCCTTTTCACAGATAGTTACCTTTTTGACATTAATTCTTACTTAGTTATTCATCTCCCATATATTTATTATTCATTTTTTACATCTCTTAACTTCGATTTTTAATTTTTAGTGTTCGTTGCATCCTAATAAAGGAGTCATTGGTCCCAATGAAATAGTGTTAATAATTTAACAATATAGTGATTTATATAAAGTTTTATGTGTTAGTTAAATTTTTATTTATTTAATCAAGATAGGTATATTATAAATGTCTCATATAAATAGCTTCGTAGAGACGAAGCTATTTTTTTATATGAGAAAGTAGGTATGCAAGTCTTTTTTTAGGTGTTCATTGGACTTATGATCTATCGTACGGCTGGCTTAAGTGATCACTTTACACAATGTAACTTTCACAATTCCATCCATGACAGACTACCATGTATGTATGAAATCACCCCCTTGTATGTATGAAATCACCCAATTTAACCTAAATTTCGTACTTCAAGGGAAGGGTAACCACTTAATGGATTTTATATAGGATATTAGCAACGCTTAAAAAGATTGAAATTTGATACAGGTAATTTCCAGATTTTGGTAAAGTGACATTTTGTGACACATACACTTTGTGACCGAGTGTACAATTTACCTATATGTTTAGATGACATTATAAGCACGTGGGATGGACTTAAAGTGATACATAGATAAATAAAACAAAATAAGAAAACGTGTCTCAAATGACGAAGAGTAGTAAAAAGAATTCCCTTGTACTTAACGCCTTGGGATCTGTAGGAAGACGTCACAAAATGAATTTTAATATATAAAAGGTTCATCCTTGCGTGGCTCGATGATTTGGGGGCTACATGAGCTTAAGTACTCCCTTATGGTAGAGAAAGTACAAAAAAAGTTTCTAAGATACCTCTACATGAGAGAATACGGGCATTATCCTTGGCTTTAACCAACCGAATTTCTCCAGGGTATGCTTGGATACAATAGTTAGAAACTATAAAGGATGTGTAACGCATTTTTATCGATTGTCGTGCGGTATGATCGATAATCCTGAAATTATGCGAAGCATTGTTTTGTATATCCTGATAATTACCTTGGACAGCGTCAGCATAGATTGTTTCGCATTCCAATATACAGGATCAACTTGCCAATGGTTATGCCTGTTGGAAGCGCTACTGTTATGCTGAACAATATTACTTTGGACATTGATACGTTCCATGTCTCTGAGAGGGTTTTCCGAAGCAGGATTGTCCTACACCTTTGAAATTAATGATTTTATACCTTTACATTTAATATTTATTTTGTTGTTTATATATTTCTAACTTATTTATTTTAATGAAACTATTTTAATGAGAAACATGTATGGAAGTTTTTTAATAGGATGGCCCAGGGCTTGCGACCTGTATGAGCTGACTTAAGTGATCACTCTAACCAATGCAACGTTCACCAATTCCATCATAAGAATATCCACACATCATCATATTTTTGAAAATTCTACGCAGCTGCGAAATGTATAAATCTATGTATGTAGTTCATGAGAAAATACTATAGATGCCTCTAGCACAGTCTCTTCGAATAAACGAAAGGTTTTCAGATTTGGAACATATTAGGTCCTTACATATGAAATTGGCGTTTTGCCGTACTGGCAAATTTGATCTCAAATATCTTCTCTTTGGTTAGGAATTCCAAATCCAAATTTATACAGCTATTTACTCATGTATTTGTGTTTTGAAAATTATAATTCATTTGTTTTTTCCTCAATTGTTTTTTTCTTTGCGTCACTCAGTTTACAAAATGAAAAACTTGAAATATCGCCTTATTTACGAGTACGAGTTCCACCGTGGCACCAGTGCTGCAGAAACGGCTCGAAGGATTAATGATGTGTATGGCGACGGTGCCGCAAAAGAAAACACAGTGCGTTTTTGGTTCCAACGTTTTCGTTCTGAAATTTCGACCTGCAGAACAAGCCCCGTGGACGGCCGGAGACCAAAGTTGATAATGAAGAATTGAAGGCTATTGTGGAAGCGGATCCATCGCAAACCACATCCGAGTTAGCTGCAGGCTGCGGTGTTAGTGATAAAACTGTTTTAATCCACTTGAAGCAAATTGGTAAGGTGAAAAAGATTGAAAGGTGGGTACCTCACGAATTGAGTGAAGCAAATCAACAAACGCGCGTTGACTGCTGCGTTGCATTACTCAACCGGCACAATAATTAAGGGATTTTAAATCGAATCATTACCTGTGAGGAAAAGTGGATCCTGTACGATAATCGGAAGCGCTCATCGCAATGGCTGAACCCTGCCGAACCAGCCAAACCATGCCCCAAGCGAAAATTGACTCCAAAAAAGTTACTTGTGAGCGTTTGGTGGAATAGTGCTGGTGTCGTTCACTACAGCTTTCTTAAATCTGGCCAGACGATTACGGCAGATGTCTATTGTCAGCAACTGCAAAACCATGATGGAAAAGCTAGCTGCTAAACAACCGAGGCTGGTTAATCGCTCTAGGCCACTGCTGCTTCATGATAACGCTAGACCACACACTGCACAACAGACGGCTACCAAATTAGAGGAGCTTCAATTGGAATGTCTAAGATATCCACCGTACACTCCGGACCTTGCCCCAACAGATTACCATTTTTTTCGAAATTTGGATAACTTCTTGCAAAGGAAAAAATTCAACTCCGATGGGGCAGTCCAAACCGCCTTCAAAGATTTTATTGATTCCCGTCCGAATGGTTTTTTTAGTAAAGGGATCGATGAACTACCTATGAGATGGCAAAAGTGCGTACATAGCAATGGTACATACTTTGATTAAATAAATATATTATAATAAAAAAAATCGGCTTTATGTTCCTCCCATACTAAACGCCAATTTCATATGTAAGGACCTAATATATAAATAACATTTTCGAATTCATATACTTCATAGACTCCTATAATTTATCATCATTAATTAATTAATCATTCCTCTGGGGACTAGATCCAGTAACTGTGCTTTCAGAACATATCTACATATAAAAATATTGTTCTTCTTATCGAGCATTCTTCAATAGATTCTGCCTATAAACACATTGATTTCTACGGTCTGGAAAAGTTATGCAGGACCAAATCGTTGGCTCAGATTCCCAGACGATAAGGTGAGACGTGGCGGTGGCGAAAAAACAAACAAAATAAAATTTGTATCAATTTCTGATGTAAAGTTTCATAAACATTGCAAATTTAAGGACGATTTGCAGTTGTTATGCTTTTGAATGTTTGTTATGTTATGCCTTATGGTATAAGTATTACAAAAAATATTGCTTATGCGTGTTAGGGGTACAGATTTTTATATATATATTATCAAGAAAATAGATGCTGTGCAGGATTGACTTTTTTATGATGGAGTGTCCGTAAGAATATCAGCATCAATGTTAGGCTTATCAAAATGCATATTGTATACAGGTTTTATTTATATATATCTGTCCATCCTCAGCGTTATAACCCTTGGTGGAACCTAGCTGCCTCCAATAAATTCCTCCATGCTGCTCTGTCGCTAGCTGCCATTTTCCAGTTTTGCTGCCCCAGGACCCGCCAGTCCGCAACGACGCCATCTAACCACCGCAGTTTTGGTCTTCCGACACTTCTACCCATTGGGTCATTAAACAACATCCTTTTTAGGGCTGCAGATCACCCATACGGTGTAGATGTCCCAGCCAGCGCAGTCTATTAATCAAAGAACTTGACTACGCTGGCGTTCCTGGTAAAGATCATAGAGCTCAAAAATGTTCTCAGATTTTCATGGCCGTTCAGAATCTTCTGTATACCTATAGTTTTCTGGGATGGCCTGATGTGCCCTGATGGACCCTGCAATGTCACATACACACGGCAGAATATCTCGGAAAATTATACACAGAAAAAATCATAGAGCTCGGTGTTGTATCTTTTACGCCATGACCGTCATTAAAGGTTCATATATTTGGTGTAAGATTTTTCTTTATATATAGGTTTACTTATTTATATATAGGTTAATTTATATATAGGTTTACTATCTACGATATATTCTTATGACGGGAGAAAAATCCACAGTATCAGGATGCCGATTTATTCTAAAGATCTCGGGTTTTTTTATGCAGTGTTCAACATGCAAATTTATGTCAGATAAAGAAACTGAATCAATATCTCCAAAGAATGTATTGAGCATTACTGCGAGATCAGATATTTTCCGTCAGGACTACAGTTTATGCATTTAAAAAAAAGGCAAGACGATCCTCGTAGCTCTGAAGGTTTCCGTGTTGACCACCTAGGATCACGTAGGACAAAAAAAAAAAAAAAAATAGGACTACCTATGACACAATACGACCACCTTGAACAAAATAGCTCAAGCAAAAGGGGAAAAGTATCAGTGGTTCCAATGGCCAGAACCGGGTTGAAGCTTTGGGAGACAAATGAAAACACTGCAAATTAATTTTTGATTAATTAAATATTAAATTGATAAAGCCACGTAACACGGATTAAACTTTCTTTAAATAATACTATTTCGCAATATATCACTCGTATATGAACACTTTATTATCGCTGGGAACACTTTATTTATCACTTGCTACAATATTCCGTTCAAACTATCGCATATTATTTAAATCGCCAATCTGTCGATATGTATCGCTTCACAATTTAACGACTGGGCTCACCTGGCCATTGTCTCGCGACTTACTACGCACTGAACGATCTGTCAAAACCAACTTTCTCGCGCCGCGGCGTAGTCCTGCTATTTATACCTAAATCGCGATGGTTTCGAAATTCCTAGATTGTTCTATTCTTTTCTAGTGTTTAGATTAGGTTAGGTTAGGTTCCAGGCGTTTCACAAATATTGGAGATTGCTACAGGCCGTTATCCCTTCGATAGTGTTGTAACATATTACAAGTGACTCGGACAGCGCGCTATTCCTTCTGCTTTCCGTTAGGTTACAATATAATAGTTCAGGCGATGTTGACAATGTACCTACGCTTCACGCAAAAGTGACAATGTAACTAACTAACTAAACTAACTAACCACCACGCTGTTTCCCCGCAGGGGTAGGCAGAGAGGATTGAACGCCACACTCTTCTATCCTGGCACACCACTTTTGCTTCGGCCACATTCATAAATCTTCTCATACACGTTCTACGGTTGTTGCGGCTTTTAACAGGACCATCCTCAAATACTTGTAGTACCTGATCGCGCCAGGTCTTTCGCGGACGCCCTCTATTCCTGTTGCCTTCAACACTCAACCATCCTTTCCTCGTTCATACGTTCCACATGACCAAACCATCTCAGCACTCCTTTATTTATTCTATCTACCACACTACAGCCAGCATTGCATTCACTTCTAATTTGTTCATTCCTCACTCTATCGACCAAAGATGATTTTCAACGCAAGCGTCTTAGTGACCGCATTTCTACCGCATTCAGTCTACTTTCATTCCTCTTTTGCCAATTCCAGGCCTCACTTCCATACATAAGGGTTGGCCTAGAACAGGCAATGACGTTCAGGCAAAGTTGGCCGTGCAGATAGTTCACGCAAATGAGAGTACGCAGTTCAGGCGATGTGACAAACCGGCAACGAAGGCTCTACGACAAGTTAACGGTCGAAAATTAATCGTCCAGCTCTGGGCACATTTTTTATCCGTAGGCTCTCATCGTCTGGCAGTTGGATGGATGTTTTAATCTGTCTGTCAGTGTGTATCAAATAAATGAACGAGCGAGCACCTACTCACGAGCGCGGCCCACGAAATGGAGGCTGCATGGGTGGAAGAAGGTACCTAATTTATAATTAGAAATGCGATAAGTACCCGAGATAAGCCCGAAATAACAGAGGTTCGATAAATTAATTTGTTTATAGTAAGTTCAAAAGCGTGATATTTTTTCTTCAGAAGCGAAATTCCGATGGCGGGTATTTGTGTCGGCTTGATTGGTTTTATTTTTATTTTAATCATTTTTGAATCGGCGCAGAAAAATTCAGTTGCGTCTCAAATTCAATTCTTTCCGTGGAATTTTGGTGCCGTTCATCATCATTCTTGGCACTACAACCCTTGGTGGGTCTTGGCCTCCTCGATAATTTTCCTCCACTCATCTCGGTCTAGTGCCAGCTCTCTCACGTTTCGAAGCTCTAAGGCAGAGATATCTTTGAGGACGTTGTCACTCCATCTTAGTTTTGGCCTTCCTAAGCTCCTTCGCCCTATTGGCCTTGAGTTCAGCAGGGACTTTGGTGCTTGATGCTCGGACATTCTCTCCACATGACCCAGCCACCGAAGTCTTCCCAGTTTTATAAATTTTGTGACGTTTGGCTCCTTAAATAGAGTATAGAGCTCATTGTTGTAACGTCTGCGCCAAAGTCCATTTTCTAGAACCGGTCCGAAGATACGCCTCAAAATTTTCCTTTCAAAAATTTACTATTGTATATGCACGGTATAAGCAAAAGTTGATCAAAAGTACTGAAAAAACTCTTTCTTCTTTAATAGACAACAGTCTCTTTCGGGCACGCCTCTTACATGGGACGCTGTGCCCCAGCTGTCTCTTAAATATTTAGATGCCTATAGTGAGATGGAAGCGGAATGACATAGGAGAAATTCTTACTTACTTGTTCTTTAATTTCACTAGAATTGTAATTAGGTAGGCAGATTTCGGTTTTGCAATTTCCAAGTGATCCGAAGGTTTCTTGCTTACCCGCTTATTAATTTTACTAGAATTATTATTAGGTATGTGGAACGTATTAAAGAAGAAAGGATGGTTAAGAAAATATTTGTGGCGACTGTTGAAGGCAAGAGGAATAGAGGGCGTCCGCGAAAGACATGGCACGATCAGATACTACAAGTATTTGATGATGGCCCTGTTAAAAGTCTCAACAACCCTAGAACTTGTATGAGAAGATGTGTGAATGTAGCCGAAGCAAAAGTGGTGTGCCAAGATAGAAGAATATGGCGTTCTATCCTCTCTGCCTACGGGAAACGGCCCTGCGGGAAAATGGTGTGATGGATAGTTAGTTAGTTAGTTAGTAATAAGGTAGGCAGATTTCGGTATTGCAATTTCCAAGTGATTCGAAGGTTTCTTGCTTATCCGCTCATTCATTTCACTAGAATTGTAATTACATGGATAATTGCCGATGTAACTTCTAGGTTATCCAAAGGTTTCTTGTTTGCCCGCTCATTCATTTTACTAGAATCGTTATATTAGGTAAATTTAGATATGTGTATTTGGTAGTGGTTAAGATGTTCGCCAATAGTGGCTCACAGATGAAGGCCCGTTACAGAAAACCAGCAAGTTAGTCCTATTTTCGTAGCACGAACTACCTATGTTACTAGTGCGAGTATTTCTATTTAAAAAAATACTTCCGGAATATTTCAATGCGCTTTCTTCAATCACGTTCAGGAGAGCTTGAAAATTCTTCCTTAAAAATATTATATATCTCTACATACCTACTTACATATAATGTAAATTGATACCTACAGATTTTAATAATAATCAATGGTGCCCACCTCTTTTCCAGGAACGTTTTATGAGCAAAAGCTCCCATATCGGTCCCATTCACTGTCCGACACAGCGTTTAATGCAATTTTAATTAATAATAATACAGAATTTTTTTAATAATAATACAGAAAAACTAAGTAGGTAGGTTACAGTACAAAGATAATAAAATATACCTACATATCATAAAACATAGTAAAGTACGAGAAACAAAAATAACATTAAATTTAAAAAAATAATTTAAAAAAATTAGAACAATTATATAAAAAATAAAAAAACAATGAAACAGTAAATAAAATTTTATGAACAGAATAACATGTGCAGTTTTTATCTGAAATGAATCAAAAATTTCTGAAATATTGGTAGGTATCTGGTAGACCAATATTTAAATTTTTGATTTTTAATTTGTTAGTAGGTATAGGTACCTACATTATATCCTGACAAAGGGTTATGGGCTCTGAAACATATTTTTTTAATATACCTACCTATAGGTACGTAAGTGGTGAAAACAAAGTGTACATTTTTATTAATTATATTAATTTTGTTCTTCTGAAAATGATATCTTTCTATGAAAATAATAATACCGTCACGAAATAATAAAACAAGAAGTACAACACATAGACGAGTAGGTACTTATCAATATTCTGGATGTTTAAGAATAAATTGAAAACACCTAGAAATCGGTAGAACACACGGAAATATACCAAAGGATTTGAGAGAAAGCGTTATCTGTAAATTGCGAGGCAGCGGACGCGCTCGGTTAGCCTTATTTTTGACAGCTGACGAAATCACAGAAACGTCTAATAAATAAGCGATACCTAAATGAAACGTCGCGAGTAAGAGTAGGTACCTACATTTTTGTGGAATATTCTGGTGCAAAGAACAACGGTTATTGCGAATTATGGAATAGTGTTCCAGCTAATGTTTGTGTTCTGTAACTTGTAATAAATACGAGTTTATTCGAACCTATTAGGTATTATTTGATTTGAAGTGTTTCATTGGAACCCGCGATAATGTGTTATAAAAAATGGAGTAGGTATGCCCATTCCTTTCATACAAAGACCAAATGTATTAAAATGAGTACCAAACTTGAAGACAGATTTCATCAAAAATATGTTGACGTTTGAAACATAAAAAAAATAAAGAAGAATATAGCGGAAATAATCTTTTACTAAGTGTTTTTTCTCTGTCCTGTAAAATGTTGTTTTTGCATATACTCTTTTTATAGGACTACTTGTGAGTGTTTAGTGTCTCCATCCGGAGTAAATTAAGTGTTTCAAGAATTGAAATACACCTCAGGAAGCGCGTAACCCGGGGTAATAATGTGACAGGTCTTCCCGCTAGACTCCTGTTCCAGCCTAGAAGAATGCGCTCCTGTTGCAGTGCGGGGGCATCGAGCTGGATAAGTAAATGCACGGAGCTATTACCTGCGAGCTTTTTACAGAGAAAAAATAAGAACTCCCCGCAACAGAAAAGAATTAAGACAAAAAATACACAGACTTAACAAGTTAATTGGCTCAGCGAGTTGAATCTGTCGGGACTCGCACGCTTAACACGATGTTACTGACTAATTTTTTATTTCTTAAAAAATACTGATAGTGTTAAGATATGCATATCGCGTGTTGCTCGTCCATCGTTGCCGCGTGTTTCGGTCATCGGAAATGACAAAATCTAGTCATTAAAAATAAATGCATTTATTTTCACATAGGTAATTACGAAATACCAATTGAATACTGGAAATGAAAAATGCACTAAGGCCCGATTCTATCAAGTGGGATTAAAGCTGGAGTTAATTTAAAGCATAGATTTTTTCGGAAACTAGTTGTTTGATTGGTGGAGAACGCAAAAATCTATGCTTTAAATTTTTTTTATTTATTTATTTAAAAATCCTTGTTTACAAATAAGATACTTAATACTAATTTAACAATAAAACATAAGATAAAACATAAGATAATTACACATTTTTTTGTTTTGTTTAATTTGTGGATTATGCCACTCTACTAGGCTACGCCTGTCCCAGAGTGGCGTTATAGCACACAATTATAATATTTTTTCGAGTTCGTCAGTAGTATTTATTTTCATAAGGTAGTTATTATGTATCTACAGAGTATCAAGTGGAATGTTAGTGAAAGTTGAGTTAGTCATAAGTCCAAGTGTAAATATGTGTAGAATAATTGTTTAATGTAAAAAGGGTTAAAGTTTTGTTTAAGATTATTTTTTTATTTTCCTTAATTAATGAACTGTTACTTTAATCCAACTTGATACAATCGGGCCTAGGTGCCTAAAATATGTTTTTTTAAGATATGTAGATATATTACTACCTACTATATGCCTTCGCTTCGCCAATACATTAAACACTACTAAAGTCCTGTTCCTTGTTGTATGGAAATGCAAGTCGATAAAGATACATGAGTAAATAAAGCACTAAACGACATGAGTATTTAGTATTAAAATGACTAGCTCACGTGAGGGACCGGCGTGTAGTAGTGTTGAAAATATTGATGAGATGGTGTGTAAAATAACACATAATTAATATACATGTATAAAAAGAAACCCGTGTTTCCCTACCCGCCAAGCTTTCTCCACAACCAGCTACAACCACTCACCGGTGGTTATGGTGGTGGATAGCCTTTGATGTCACATCGAAAATATGCGAGTTTGGTGGGGGTGGCTGTGCGTGTTATTTTTTATTTTTTAACAAGCAGACAGTCAATAGTTCATTATTATATCTAATAGGTAGTCCTAGAGTTACATTGGCGTACAAAGTATAAATATTTTATGAGCAATTTGGAAATGATATAATTACACAATACACTTTTTACGATAAAATAAAAAAAAATAATGCGTTACTGATAAAATAAATTGTAAACAATGTTTACAATAAAAACTGTCGCAAATCAATAAATATAATTCAGTAATATTTGTATCACTGTGTGCGCTTAAAAATTTATTTTGCCATTTAAAGGTAAATTTGTGCGCTGTGGAAGAACTTTACAAAAACATTACCGTACCACTGTAAAGGTATTTATTTAAGTTTTGTACAAACTAAGTATAAATAAGATGTTAAGAGTCTTGTGACTATATCGTCTTATAATAAAGATTTCTTTGGCTGACCACATTACTGATGATGAGTTACCAAGACGACAAGAGAACTAATAATATCCATCACACGAAAAAAGCCGCATTCTTCGGACACATTCTCCGCAATAAGAAATAAATATGATGACTTCGACTCAGCATGCAGGGAGTATAGAAGGCAGCAGAGGCGTAGGTAGGAATATATATAGAGTGGTTCAATATCCGAAATGAATATTCTAGGCAAATCAGAACTTGGACGCCAAGTTTGATAGAAGACGGCACCATGCAGAAAAATAAAGAACAGAGTTATCTTCACACCTACGAGGACCGTCTAGCCTTTTGCAAAATGCACAAACTGGACCCGACATAAAATATCCGAAATTGTACCTACTCACAAGAAAATAAAATAAATCGCGTCCACAAAACTAATTTCGGTGATCGCGCTTTCGCGGTGGCTGGACCAAAGTTATGGAACAAACTACCTAATAAACTGAGACAAACAGACAGCTTACCACAGTTCAAAAAACAACTTAAGACGCATTTATTTAGACAATCTGAGTACAACAATACTAGCTAATATTTTTCATTCCTACTGTGCACTCCGCGAAAACACCTAATTCATTCAGGGACTCCCAACTATTACAGTATTAAACTTTAATTCCATTTCTTGCATGCCACCTAGTGAATAATTAATAGTAAATAAGTTTTTTTCTTTTTAGAAGTAAGTTGTTTTGTAAGATAATATTTTTTCTGTGTAAAGCGCCCTTGAGGTGAGTATTCGCGAAAACGGCGCTATATAAATTATCCAATTATTATTATTATTATTATACTCAGTGGAGCTTTTGATTCTGTTTCTTCATCTGACACTAGATTACCGGCGCGGCTTCGCACGCGTAGATTTTTAGTAACTTTTAGTCATATTTTATCAATTTGTGTGTAAACCTTTACATACAGACATATGTCGTCGTGGACTTTTTTATAGAACTTTTTGAGTTCTACAACTTTTCCATAGAAAGTATTCAAATATCTCATACCGTTAGGCAGCGTTCATAAAAAACGCGTCGCTCGACTATTTTTTCGTCGACTTTAGTTGTAAAATAGGTCACCACGAAAAGCCCTTATATTTTAACGATATATAATAATATAGCCATGTCCACCCTGAAAGTTCATTCTAAATATTGGCAGAAGAATTTTTGAAATCGGATGAGTAGTTTCTGAGATTACATTCAAACTTAAGAACTTTACCTCTACCTACCTACTTAGTACTTACCCACGTATAAGAAAACCAGAGTTCTGTAGAATAAGTCAACATCCTCATAACTAACCCGTATTCTGAACTAAGCAATATTGCTATTTCTTGACAGTTATTGTATAACATTGTAAACCAGTCAATTTTGACGTTTTAAGTTAGACAGGTTTGAAATTAATGAATTCAATCAATTAGAAAGCTCATTATTCATAATTGTAAAAAACGTTAGTTTACGTTTTAGAGCTGTCTGATTGATTGAATCAATTAATTTCAAATCTGTCAAACTTAAAACGTCCAAATTGGCGTCATTACAATGTTATACATGGTATAAAAATAAGCTTAGTTTTCATCACTTTTGCATTGAAACATGTTGATATTTTTCAATACAAAAGTGGTGAAAACTAAGTTTATTTTTATTAATTATATTAATAATGTCACAACAAAATTAATTTGCTGTGTTTGAAGAAGAAGTTACACATAACTGTCAAGATACCTACAGAAATAGCAATATTGTTATTTTTCTCCCATCACAAGATATGTCATACGTACATATAATATCTAGGTATTGTACTAATATATCTGTATTGATATTCTTATATACAGATACCTCATCATCTTTTAAAAAATTCCTCCACAATATTTATATTCTTGAGAATATCATTATCAATTCAATATTTATGATAATCATTTTATGCATAACAATCGTAACACCCGTCCTTAAATATGCGATGTTCATGTTGCTCTGTATCAGTAATTGTTACCAAATTTTGTTTGCTTGTTCGCCGTTTGCACTGTACCTACCTACACGTCTGATCGCCGTGCATGTAATGTGCTTATTTCGTTGTATGAATTCCTATTAAAAGAAAATAAAATTCGTAGGTAATGGTGAAATCATTTTTGGTTAAAAATTCGCAAATAAATCTCACAACTACGCCCTTGGATCAGCTAGCTCCTCAGCAGTTACGTCGCTGAGACTAATGCAGTAAGCTCGCGACACTTTGTTGAGAGTGCACATCTTAAGCTCGTTCGCTAAATGACAGCTCAACTAACCATGGAAAGAAAATTAAATTATTTCCCAACGATGGCGACAAAAACTACGAAGGGCTCTTCTAGGCGCACTGCGAGATGATTTGCAATTTAAGCATGTATTCGATTTGGATTTCTATACAGCGCCGTTAGCGTTTCGTATTTATTTAATGTTAATAATATTTGAAAGAAGTAATGGTTAATTTACTTCGGAATACTAACGGCAGGGGATATTGACAGATGTCAATTATCCATAAAATACATTAATTTTAATCGTTGGTAATGAAAAAAAAACTCTTGTGCAACATGGACTGTCAATCACGTTCGCGGAGGAACAAGCAAACTTAGATACGACCCGCGCCGTCGGGATGCCGTTCAACTTTCTCGCCATTTTGTGAAAAGGCGCCGACGGTTTCCCGCCCCGGGCAGGCGGCCGGCCGAGATGGCGCGCGCCTTTCTCCCTCCCGCGCGCCGTCCCGGGCGGCTGACGCCGTCGCGCGTTTTAGAAAAGCTCGACGCAACTGCACTCACAAAAAGCACCGCAGCGAGCTCGGCAAGGCGAGTATAGGTATTCCAACTTCTTATACACGGCATATTTTCAAGGTCAAGCTGGGGTCACATTCCAATATGGCGGACTCGCGCGCATGCGCACGTAGCGGCGCGAGCGAGACAACGCTACTTCGCCGGCCGCACCGCGCAGTAAAAATATCCAGTAAATACAAACTAATAAAAAGTGACAATCATTACTATGATGCGCGATGTATTGATTCTGTATTGATATGTACTTTACTACTTAGTGCTATTGTTTTAGTGTCTCTACCGCGCGCTAGAATGCAGCCCCGTGTGCGCGCGCAGTGCAGATGGCGACACCCGCGCGAACGTCAGCTCAGTTCGGAGCGATCTTTGCGCGGGAGCGGTGTTCGCCTGTCTTGTGTCAGTTTCTTTTTGCCTCGCACGGCGATGTTCGGCCGCTGCGGTCGCGACCACGACGCGAAATCGCCTCGAATCGCGCTTTGCCGTCGGTTTTGCCGCGTTGAGAGTGATATTTGACGGGTTTCCGGGACCAGGTCGGAGGTTAGTGGTGAAAACTCGCGAGTTCTCCGCGGCGGTCAGTGTTGGTGAGCCAATGTTGGGCAGTTCTTGTGGCGGGCTGGTCGGCCGGTATGTACACAGCGCCGAGCCGAGATATTGGAATTTCGCCCATTTTTTGCGCCAGACGAAAGAGTGCACTTCTTGCGATTGTGCACAATTTTCTCGGTAAGTCAAAATGGTATTATATTTAGTTTAAACGCATTTGCAATAAAGAATTTCTGTCGTCTAAGGGACGTGTATGAAGTTGATTCGATCTTGAAACCAGACACAACATAATAATGAATTTTATAAACACAACGTATTATTGACGATTAAAGTACAACACAAGCAAAAGAACCCCATAAATATAACTTATTTTCTTTTTGAATGTATAAATAAACAGGCCGTGTTATATCATCTTTCAGACTTTTCATGTGATATCACCGATAAGACCTCAATAATAAAATTAAGTATCTGACTTGCTTATATACATACAAAATCTACATGTTTCGGTTCTTTTCTTCAAGATGAGTTTGTACTTATCTTGAAGTACAAACTCATCTTGAAGTACTTACTCATCCTGAAGTATAAAGTTAGTATACAAATCATCCTGAAGAAGAGAACATTGTTCTCAAATATGTATGTAGATTTCGCATCTAATAAAGTGTTGTAAACATAGTTATTTGATTTCAATTTATAATTATCACACAGTGCTGCTATCAGAACTACTATAATTATTTTTGTATGATCGACAATTCTCTTGAGTAAAGGTATTATATTCTATTATGAATTGATATGCCAATTACCTATCCTGGTCGTAACCTTACAAATAAATATAATATCCTCCTCATCTCAGCATAAATGTGATATTCTCAACAAGCCCTCAGTATAAATGCAATATTCTCGACATGATTGCAGTATAAACGTGATATCCTCAACAAGCCCTCAGTATAAATGCAATATTCTCGACATGATTTCAGTATAAATGTGATATCCTCAACAAGCCCTCAGTATAAATGCAATATTCTCGACATGATTGCAGTATAAACGTGATATTCTCAACAAGCCCTCAGTATAAATGCAATATTCTCGACATGATTGCAGTATAAACGTGATATCCTCAACAAGCCCTCAGTATAAATGCAATATTCTCGACATGATTGCAGTATAAACGTGATATCCTCAACAAGCCCTCAGTATAAATGCAATATTCTCGACATGATTTCAGTATAAATGTGATATCCTCAACAAGCCCTCAGTATAAATGCAATATTCTCGACATGATTGCAGTATAAACGTGATATTCTCAACAAGCCCTCAGTATAAATGCAATATTCTCGACATGATTGCAGTATAAACGTGATATCCTCAACAAGCCCTCAGTATAAATGCAATATTCTCGACATGATTTCAGTATAAATGTGATATCCTCAACAAGCCCTCAGTATAAATGCAATATTCTCGACATGATTTCAGTATAAATGTGATATTCTCAACAAGCCCTCAGTATAAATGCAATATTCTCGACATGATTTCAGTATAAATGTGATATCCTCAACAAGCCCTCAGTATAAATGCAATATTCTCGACATGATTTCAGTATAAATGTGATATCCTCAACAAGTCCTCAGTATAAATGCAATATTCTCGACATGATTGCAGTATAAATGTGATATTCTCAACAAGCCCTCAGTATAAATGCAATATTCTCGACATGATTTCAGTATAAATGTGATATCCTCAACAAGCCCTCAGTATAAATGCAATATTCTCGACATGATTTCAGTATAAATGTGATATTCTCAACAAGCCCTCAGTATAAATGCAATATTCTCGACATGATTCAGTCTAAATGTGATCTCTCAACAAGCCCTCAGTATAATGCAAGATTTCGACATGATTGCCGTATAACGTGATTCCTCAACAAGCTAGTATAAATGCAAGATGTCTCGACATGTAGTTAGCGCGTATATAGTATATAGTGATATCCGCAAAAGCACCGTCATAGTCTGTAAATGCATATTTCAGAACATGATTTCAGTATAAATGTGATATCGCACCTCGAAACAAGCCCTCAGTATAATGCATATTCTCGACATGATTTCAGTATAAATGTGATATCCTCAACAAGCCTTCAGTATAAATGCAATATCTCGACATGATTGCAGTATAAACGGAGATCTCAAACAAGCTCAGTATAAAGGCAATATTATCGACATGATTGCAGTATAAACGTGATATCTCAACAAGCCCTCAGTATAAATGCCATATCTCGACATGATTGCAGTTAAAGTGAATCATCACAAGCCCTCAGTTATAAATGCAATATTCTCGACATGATTTCAGTATAAATGTGATATCCTCAACAAGCCCTCAGTATAAATGCAATATTCTCGACATGATTTCAGTATAAATGTGATATCCTCAACAAGTCCTCAGTATAAATGCAATATTCTCGACATGATTGCAGTATAAATGTGATATTCTCAACAAGCCCTCAGTATAAATGCAATATTCTCGACATGATTTCAGTATAAATGTGATATCCTCAACAAGCCCTCAGTATAAATGCAATATTCTCGACATGATTTCAGTATAAATGTGATATTCTCAACAAGCCCTCAGTATAAATGCAATATTCTCGACATGATTGCAGTATAAATGTGATATTCTCAACAAGCCCTCAGTATAAATGCAATATTCTCGACATGATTGCAGTATAAACGAGATATTCTCAACAACCCCTCAGTACAAATGCAATATTCTCTACATAATTGCAGTATAAATGTTATATTCTCGATAATCCTTCAGTGAACACGAATTATCCTCGACATGATCTCAACATAAGAGTGTAAAACTATCTTCAAAAGCAATTTTGCTTTTCCTAAAACATAGTTTAACCCTTGTCCCTATCCATCTCCCAGTCATCTTCTTATCATGGAGCTAATTTCTTATCACGCCATCACGCGTTTCTATTTAAAAAAATCACAAAATAAAACAAGATTCATATCTCAAAATTGATCGTGATATCTTTTTATTTTCAAATATTTGAAGAGACTGCTAAAGAGACATCTATTTTATTCGCTGGTAATAATAACGGTGTTTTTTTTTTATCTAAGTTTGTATCTAAGTTTATATAAATAAATAAATGTTTTTTCTTTTTTAATGATGAAGGTCTGATAAAAATGGTTTAAAAATTTATTTTCATGTTTTTATTAGCTATGTTAATTTAAAAACGAATTATTTTCTTTAGATATACTCTTTTACGGTAGTAAGTAGTATCTGAAAAAAAAGGTTTTACGGAAAACCTATGTGTATTACACATTTTTGAGGGAGTATTTAAGGGGATGTAGATTATTTTTATGTTTTTTTTTGCATATTTTTTATAAATCATCTGTTTTTATTATTTTTTTATTGGTTATTTTAGTTAATTACTGTGCGATATTTATTTATTTACATCTCCAAAGCCTAAAGCTCTAAAGCCCTTTACTTTATAATTTGTACAAAGTTGATAAACAATGGACAATAGAAATAATTTATAAAAAAAATACAAATGTAAACTTAAATTATTTCGAAACATAATCAAGAACAATATAAATGTAGAATTAAAGGAGACAATAAAACAATAACAGTAATTCGATGAAATTAGAAATATAAATAATAATTTTACACAATATATATCAATGAAATTAAATTAAAAAATAGTAATTTTATATAATAGGCGATTCAATAGGCAATATAACAAAATTGTAGAAGAATAAATAAAACAATATATATTAATTCAATGAAAAAATTTAGAGTAAAAATATTTTTTAGAAATAATAATTGTATGAATAGGCGAGTTAACAAAAAAAAATATTTATGCGTGTAAATGTTATATTTCTGCATCAACCCTACTACGAGTATTAACAAAAATGATAGTCAGAACTTTCTTGTAACTGTAAAATAGGTGAAACATTGATTGTAACAATAAATCTTTTACGTGCTACCTCTCTAAGGGCCGGTTGCATCAACTCGGTTTATAGTAATATTTCGTTTAAAGCATAGATTTTTGCGTTCTCCGCCAATCAATCAACCCGTTTCCGTAAAAATCTACGCTTTAAACGAACTTTTACATTAAAGTGAGTTGATACAACCGGCGCGGCCCTTGGAAAGCTGCTCCTGTTTGAAGAAAGAGTTCACTTACAGTGAATATAATCAAAGTAACGCACGTAATTCAATCTATAACGGATAGTAGACGGATGTACAGTATAACAGATATGTTTGTTCATTATCATCATCATCTTCTTCCACTTGTCCTAGTAGGGTTGGGGGCCCAAAGACTCGACAAGGTGCTTCCATGATCCCCTGTCTTGCTCTGCTTCTGCTCGAGTCAACCAGTCCAGACCCATTCTGTTTTCAAATAATTTTTTTTGTTGTCTCTCCCAGCTTAACCTGGGTCGACCCACCGGCCGTCTTCCCTCCGGGGTTTCCAAGAGGATCCTTCTTGGTAATCGTTCCTCTGGCGTTCTGAGCACATGTCCAAGCCACCTCAGTTGCGATTTTTCTATGTGCAGGAGTAGGGACTCCATGCCGAGTGTGTGCCTTATGTCGGCACTTCTCACTCTGTCCATCAGTGTGACTCCCGCTAGCCCCCTTAGAAAACTCATCTCCTTTGTTTGTTTGTTCTCTGAATAAAATTGTAATAGGTCAGGGCTGTTAAAATAATTAGGCAGAATTTTAAAAGGCATATTAAATCTGAAATGGTTCTTCTTTCACTTAATTTTAATAAACTCATTAAACTTAACAGAGAATCATAATTTAATTGTTCTCTTGGAATACGTTATTTATAATTGACAGCTCTTAAAAATTTGTTTTGTACCGTTTCTATTGTTTGAGAGTGTACATTCTACTTCGCCACTTTGAAAATGTTAGGATTTGTACTCAGTACAAATCCTAACATTTTCAACGACGTATTCGCGATATTGTTGATATGTTGTGCAAATGACAGTTTTTCATCAAATAATACACCGAGATCATTATTTTCCGATATCTACAGATTTAAGGCCATTGTTGTCAATGGAGTATTCGAATATGATAGGTTTTTTAATCCTGTGAAATCTAATTATTTGGCATTTGTTAATTTTTAGGTATAGTTTATTGCTTTTGCCCCATACATTAATGTCAGTAGAGCCGCGGTAAATAATAATTTTTATTAGAGATGCGTACACGGAACACGTGTCGCAGCAATATTCTGACTGTTCTCAAACTGAGCCAAAAGCCTGTGCTATGAAAATAGGACTAACTTACCTTCTGGAATGGGACTCGAACCACCAACCACCAGATCACTAGGCGAGTGTCTTGACCACTACATCAACAAGCTACTATAAAATGCGCGGCGTATACATACGTCTCGTTTGTTTAATTTTTTTATTGTTGTCAATTAAGTGTTGGGATAACAATCTTAAGATCCAAATATTGTTATTTTTGGAATACGACCGTACTACAGTTTCGAGAGGAGCAGTCCCTTTCATCATCAGGTATTAACTATTTTAACTTATTAGCATTACTTGATGGATGAGAGGGACTGCTCTCGAAACTATAGTAGTAATTAATAACTCATACTCGGCCGTATTCCGAAATAAGCAATATTGCTATTTTTGTATCCATTTATTTTATAACATTGCAATGCCGTCAATATTGACGTTTTATGTTTTACCGGTTTGAAATTAATTAATTCAATCAATCAAAAATCTCTAAAACGTAAACAAATGTTAAGTTATCAACAATTATGAATAATGAGCTTTCTAATTGATTTAATTCGTTTAATTTCAAACCTGTCAAATTTAAAACATCAAAATTGGCGACATTACAATGTTATACAATAACTGTCAAGATGCAGAAATAGCAATATTGTTTGTTTCAGAATATGGCCGATGGTGTGTATTATATCTATATACAAAATTAAAATAAAACATTATCCCAATTATAATAATTTCGTTGTCTATCCATCCGTCCGTCCGTCTGCGTCTGTCTTCGTAATTTCGTGTAACGTCCGTAATATCTTTATTGTAAAAAAAATTATTACGTAATTATTTTTTCTTTTTTTTGAATATAAATAAATAAATACTTATTTCTTAGGAACCGACATGTAAAAGTACCGTCATTGTTGACGAGTCACAGCTAGTTTTAAATTAAAATGTTGCCCCAGAAGTTTACCCGCCGAATCATTCAACGGCTACAACAAATCCACGATTTGCTTTGCCGAGAGGAACCGATGCAAGGGTGACCACTCCTGTGATATATCCGGGAAAGGGCGGGCCACCTTTCATAATTTCCCCAGCCTTGCTGAGGAGAAAAGCGGCCCACTCGCGCCTTCGGTGCGTTCACAATGTTCTGCTTTTTGAAGATTGATTGCGGCGCCGGCCCATCTCATCGGGAGAACTGCGGAAGGTCGTTGCTTGTCTTGTGACCCCTGCCGTGATCGATGATCCATCTAGGAGCATTATTCTTCACGTTCTGTGCTGTGCGAAGACATTACGTTTGATTGCTTATTGTGTTTCCACGCAGTTAATGCAGAGGCAGACAACCATCGTCTCGTTATCATCATTTGCGTCTTTTCGTCAAGGGTAGTTTGAAAAATCTCAACAGAAGAATAATTTAAAAAGGGAAGATGTAACATACTCGCTAATGGGACTCAGCTGAAACAGGTTGGCAGATTTAAATATCTCAGGGTCGAATTCTCCAGCGATGGACGCAAGATGGAGGAATAGATCGAAGAATAGGCGCGGCAAGCGGTGTGTTACGTCCTCTCTACAGCTCAGTGATAAGGAAAGCTGAGCTTAGTATCGAGACAAAGATGGCAGTGTTCAAAACGGCATACCGCCCGACGCTTACGTACGTTCACCAGAACGAACACGCTATAGAGTCCTAGCGGCCGAAATGAAGTAGGTACTCGAGAGGAGTGGCAGGGGTTACGAAATGGGATCGAAATAGAAAACTCGACGATCCGAGACGATCTAAACATTGAACCACTGCTACTCTTGATAGAAGGAAGACATCCAGCAGGCCGCCCCAGACACAGTTGGGCGAGGCAACTCCAGAAACTGTGAGGAAAGGATGGGACGGAGGCCGCACAATCAGCGCGAGACGGAGGCGCCTTGTCGATGCACTGGTCCCCGACCCGAATAGGACAAGAGTAAGAAGATGAGGACGACGGAAGAAGTAATGGATAATGGATATATAAATAACAGCGATTGACAATATAAATCAAAATATAATGAAGTAAAGAAATTAAACATGAAATAATTAATCGAAAACAAAACAAACTAGAAGAAAGAATAATATTGTATTTTAAAAAATAATAAATCGCGCTTTGAAAAAAAAATAAAACAAGTAGAACGCGTTTATAAAACTCCTAAAAGTTATAGGTGACTTTGCCTTGATAGGTCGTCATTTTTTAAGTACGCCCCATGCTTTTGATTTTATTAAAATACACGAATACTGTGATCACTATATCGGAAAATACACGTATACTGTGATCACTGGGAGTGTTAAAAAATATTTTCTCTTCTTTAGCAATTTTGTATAAAGATGTGTTTTTATGTTTGTTTTAGTTATAATATAATTTTCTACCATTTGGTCTTCATCTCATTGAATCTTGTAATCAATCTAAACTCAAACGTCAAAATTTCGATGCCGTTTTCAAAGTGCGTTAGTTATTCTCATATTAATGATTGTGTCCAACCACAAAGTTAATGCTATAAACATCAAAAATATATATATATATATTTTTTTGTAGATTCAGTTCATCGTTTGAAAAAGGTTCCCGACCACCGAACCAGTACACACCAATCATATTTTTTAATTTAAAAACTGCTGTGATGAGTTACTGGTGGAAAGTGAATTGTAAAATCGGTCTACGGGTGTAGAATTTTCTTAACATTAGAAAATCCAGCCGACAAATGACCTTAAAAATTTCAATTGTTTTGTTTGATGTTTTCTCGTAAGTAGATAATTTGAAAATTGGTTTTAAAGATTGTATTTTGTTGTAAGAATAAAATTAATTAACTCGATGCCATTACTTTCAAATGGGAAATATATTTCAACACTGTAAACTACCGGCAGAATTTAATACAAAAATTGATGCATTTTTTTTTATATATTAATGATATTGTGTTCACATTAGTGCGTAGGTATTTACTTACTATTTTGAAATTAATACCAGAATATAGGTATATCATTGAAAAATTAGGTAAAATTGTCTACCGAGGCAAGACAAGCGATACGCAATGGAATTCTGGTGCCAATACTAATGCATGGAAGTGAAGCCTGGGGCTGGCATAAAAATAAAGAAAGTAAACTGAATACATTAGAAATAAGATCACTTGGGGGCAGTTGTTTAATCAGGCGTAAGAGTAATAGTTAAGAAAAAATCATAGATTTTTGCGTTAAAATCTATGCTTTTTGCTTAACTCTTATTCTAACTTCTGATGAACAGGACCTTAGACGCATGTGTAATACATTCATTTATGGTAGAGTAAAAAATGATCAAATTAGGAAAAAATGTAAAGCAGATCAACCCTCATTGCTTTTAATATCTTTGAACTTCCCAGAAACAATACCCTGTAAAATGTTTAGCGCGTTCGATACAGAACCGGTGTAGACGTAAAATTGCCGACCGGCGTTGAACTCACAAAAAATATGCTTCACGTTGAAAAATATCAATAAAATTTGTTGCACTAACGAAAAACAACAAAGTATCATACATTGGATCTCGACGCTCGGTAATAAGACAAACCCGGTTTGCGCGAGGTATTTCCTTGAGCGTTGCTTCATACGTAGGTACTATGGGCATATGTGTATCATGCTTACGTGGATATACCTGCATACGTACTTATGGGTACGATCAAATAATTTATTTGTTACATACAGCGTGTCTCATTGCTAGTAGCAAAAACTTAACGAGTCGAAAATGTTCAAGCAATCACGACCACATCAATAGTTATGGGGATATGCAATATCAAAGTTTGCATTTTTTTTTCAATATTTCTAGCTTATTTTTGCAAAAAGTTGAACTATCGTTATTCATTCAATTCAATACAACTCAAATAAAATGACAAAAAACTTGTCAAAAAATTTACTTTAAATTTTTACAAAGGTTTTATCATTTTATTCGAATTTATCAAATATTTTCTTGCGTTTTTTTTAAGGACGTGAGGGACAGCAAGTACTCTCTTGTGGTAGAGAAAGTCCAAAATAAGTTTCTGAGCTATCTCTACATGAGAGAGTACGGGCATTGTCCTTGGCTTTACCCAACCGAGTTCCTCCAGGGTATGCTTGGCTACAATAGTTAAGAGACTAGAAGAAATGTGTATCTGATTACGCATTTTTATCGATTGTTGCGCGGTGTGATCGATAATCCTGAAATTGGTAATGATAATTAAATGAGACATCGTCAACATAGATTGTTTCACATTCCAATATACAGGACCATCCTGCCATTGGTTACGCCTGTTGGATGAGCTACCGCTATGCTGAACAATATTATTCTGGACATTGATCTGTTCCATGTCTTTGAGAGGGTTTTCCGTAGCAGGATTTTCCTACACCTTTGATATGAATGAATTTATACGTGTTTGATATTTTGTTTGATATTCTCCCTTGTTTATAACATTTACGAATTAAACATGTTTGTAAGGTAAATGTCATATAAAAATAAACAAATTGAATTGAAATAAAAATTTAAACTTCATTTTAGAATTTTAAAAAAGTAACCCATAAAAACAAATTTTTTATTAAACTCCCTTTCTTTGTAAAATATAACAACAATTAAAGACGAATTAAAACATATAACATAACACTAAACTTACAATAATTTAATATATTTCTAAAATGTCAGATGTTTTGAGCTTTGATAAGACACTTCATGCTTTGAAGATTAAATTCTAAAAACATTTGTCACTCAATTTACATTTTCGACATTCGTTGTGAAGTACCTATTATGCATACCGACGGATATTCAAATTTAGAAAATCATTTCAAAGTTATCGGGCCGCCGTAATCAAACTTTTCTAATGATTCCAATTTGAAAAAACCAATAAAATTTCTAAAA
>JADDOH010016774.1:0-29088 GCA_016648135.1 Agrypnia vestita
CACTGTCGGCGCTCCTTCCGTCTCTGTCTGGGGTGTCGAACCCGAGACCATTCTTCTTAATCGTGCGCCACCTTTATATATCGTTATAATCTCAAAACGGAAAGTGGATGACATGACTTACCCATCTGCCGCCGATTATATCCATTCCAGTGCATCGTAGTTTCACTTTATGTACCTCACTTTATACCTAAGGATTGCGGACACTTGCCTTGCACGCGCATACGATTCACAGGCCCCTAATTAACTATAGTTCGCGACCTAACCTTTGATCCTGCCATTACGCGTTTATAAGTTTCCGTAGCTGGGGCTTAGTATCCAGCCTCTGCAACTATACGGTGTATATACTTTAATCAAACCGAAACTAGACATTATTTTCTTTTCTTTAAATTTATATTCCTCGAGGTACCGGAATTAGACTCTAGCTCGACAATTGTAAGTATTTATATATCTTAATAATACTGTAACATAGTCCTTATTTCCGTCTTACGCATCCGTACTTACCCGGGTTACCGAAACTAAACCCTAATTCTAATGATTGTACTCTAATTATTATACGTACGTATTATACGTAAGTATTATACGTACCAATATTTTTCATAAAACCGTTACCCGTTATTTTCCGATGTTACATATTCTTATATTTATCCGGAATACCGGGATTAAGCTTTGAATCTAGGATTCCATGCATTTATAAGTTTTAACAAACCCGTGAAGCGACCACTTGTCCACTTGTTTTTATCATTTATCGGGGATACCGCGGTTAAGTAGGTGCCACAGAACAATTAATTGTTTCTATAATAAAACCCCACTAGTCTACATCTTGATAAGGTCAATACATATTACTTTTAGGGTCCGCCGATTTAGTTTTTATTCTTAATATTATTCTTAATATAAATTTATTGTCATCTCGAATTCAAAGATCTACACTCCGGCAAATACTCGCCTGGTCATTTTAATATAGTTTAAAAATAACAGGATTCTGTAATTCTTACAAGTATAAACATCCCCAATCTTACCGAAACCATTTTATGTAGTGAAAGACGCGGGATTTATATTCTTACTGAAATGTAAAATGAACCCGATCTAGGTGAAACATCCTTATTTAGTTTCAGGACAACGAGGTTTACGCGTTCCGCGAGGATTATGATATAACCCGATCTAAACGAAGGTAATTTTATATAATTTTAGGACAGCGGAACTTACAAATTTCATAAAGTATATAGTGAAGCCAATCTAGGCGGAGACATTACGGATATTTTAAACAGAGTAAGAGTTTAAATTTTACCATCAAGTCTAATATACCGCAAGATTGTTCTGTGCATAGTAAATAAAATAGGGATTAAAACTGTAGTGTTTCTATGTTCATATATTTTTTTAGCTCAAAACGAAATTTATAAGTTTCACATTTATAATACAAGACGCGAATTCTAAACGAAAGCATTTTGTATAACTAAATGCAACGAAATCTTATATAGTTTATAAATAAGAAGACCCAGCCCCAGGCGATTTTTATATATTTTCAATATAACGAGGCCCTACATCTTTATAAGTATAATACAACCCCGGTCTATCGAAACAATGTACTAGAAGTTTTTATATGTTTGAATACATGGTATGCGTTTTTTTTTTATACGCGAGATTAACGTTTTTCGTACAATACAAAGTAACCCGAAATATACGAACGCAATTTTTATATAGGATCACAACCGCGAAGTTTACATCACTCCTTAAGTATAACCAGAACTAATTGAAACATTTTTTTTTCATAGTTTAAGTCCGCGAGGCAAATATCTTTCATAAAATATAAAATAACCCGAACCCAATTAAACATATTTTTATCTTATATACTTTCCCCAACGCGCAAAATAATCCCGGCCTCGTGAAACGTTTTAATAGCGCGAGATCTATGTTTTTCTATATAATATAAGATAACCCGGGCCGAACGAAAGCAATTTTATATACTTTATAAAATGATGAAACTTGTACATCTGTAAAACCGTAAATAAACCCCGTTCCTCACGAGATTATTTTATATAATTTTTTAGAATAATGGAATTTATACATCTGTGAAATTGTAAATAAACCCCGATCCCCACGGAATTACTCTATATAATTTTAAACGAAATGAAAATCTAGATTATTATAGGCTAAATCTGAAACCCCGCGAGAACAGCTATATATTTTTCACATGACGTTATTTTAATCCCGGAATTTATTCGCTATAATTTTAACGGACTCTTACTATTAAACATAAACAAAAAAAATTTATTAAAATAAACTAAATATTCTTTCAATAACTAAAATAAATCCGGTCTAATCGGAACATTTCATATAACGAAATATTATATGCCTTACAAGTGTAAAAATTAAAATGAGACCTCGTGTATTTAGCAAAAGGTAGGTATTTTTATAAGACTTATTTAGAATCGAATCTATTAGTGACACATCCTTTATCTTTTAACAATTTCCCGCGAGTTTAGCATAAAATTAGGCATCTTTATGACACACGGCTAATTCCGAGGATCTGCAAATATCAGTTCTATATATGCCGGACTAATCAACTTAATAAAGCGCAGTAATTTCCGAAGTTCTAATATGCCAAATTAATTACCCTTTATAAAATAAAATCAAACCCGTACTCCCCTTTTCTTTTATCGTGAGCAATCAATAATGTCGAAGAGTATAATTACCCGTGCATCACTTTCACTTGAAGCTAAACTATAATTTTCAAACACTGGGACACTCTAAGTCGACGGTAACTATCACTCAAAAAAACAACCGACGCGGGTTTTGGTGCTCCAGAGACGTCCACACCGACTCTCTCAATTCTGCCTCCGCGTTACCTCTAATACCCCTCCCAGCAGCTAAAGGTCCTAAGTCGTGTGTTTCCAGGATTTTCAATATCCTACTTTCCTTGATACCAAAATCTTTGTTCCTTAGATTCAGTTTGGCAAAAAAACCCACATCCTCTCTTAGACCTGTCAGTTGACTCCACCTTCTGTTGCCATCTCTACCTTATGTTTTGGGGCGGACTTGGTGGCTTCGGACGATATATATTCGCTTCGCAAGCGCGATAATTAATTTTAAATATTTAATTTCTAAGTTCAGTCCATATTGTCGTTTGATCAACCGTAACCACAATCTATCGGGTACTCCCCTAAACATAGTTGATGTTTCTTCACTATCTACCGTTATCATGTTCCGTTCCCTCGTATTTTCACTCGTCTTTATCGGAAATTTAACGATTCTTGGCCGCTATATCATGGTATCAATTTCCCTATACTCACCATGTACACACAGCATACCTAGATATAACAATCATCCAAAGGTACTATATCTAATTTTAAATTAATTTTGGGCGATCTTTTCTCGTGGATCACCCAATGAATCCTGTCTTGCGCCCGCGGCTCCCGGCGCACAGGGACGTATTAGGTCCCTCCGTTGCGGAATTTAAACATTGAAATTCTCCGGTTGTACCCAGGGCTCACGTAGCCATGTCGTCTATATATTAATTTGTAACTATTTATTATTATTTTTATTGGCAGTAAGATTGATCCACAAAATAACTATGTTACATAAACAGTGAATATTCTTGAACAATACAATACTGAAAGAGTATTATTCGCTATAATACAATAAACTATTAGTGTAAGTTAAAGTAAATTTTTAAATTTAGTGGAAAATTTTTAAGATTGTTTTGCTGTTAATTTTTCCCAAAACAAAATAAATAAATAAATAAATAAACACACAAATACACACACTCACTATTGGACATGTTTTTTCTTATTTTTTTATTGATTGTATATATGTGTTTTCTTGTAATTGGCCCAAAACTCTGTACATCAATTATTGGTTTTTTTTTCCAAGATTGATTAATTATATGGCTGTAAGAAAACCAATAAATGAAAATAAATAAAATAAATAAACCTCCAGTGTAGCAGGCAAGGCGTCGGATCAATTCAGTGCTTATTTATTGCCAAGGTACTGGACGCCTCCGCTGATAACTATATACTACTCACCATGTTCTTAGAGGTGTGTTGAAAGATTGCTAGTATCTGTAGAATCGGTCTCAAGTAGTTGTCTGTATTTGTACGTAAATCATTATTACATGCTCTTACTATATCCGTTCCACTTCACATTATCGTTCCTCCCGTCTTTGAATTTCTATCACACTATGTTCTCCTATGTTTTTGGTACTTATATACTTGCTTTTTACTTGCATTTACTCCTATATATATTTGTTTCATTTATCCATCCATCCATAAGATCCCCATACGCTTTATCCTTTTATTTCGTGTGTATATGGGCCGCAAATTCATATTATTTTATTTACAATATTTTTATCTAGATACACTTGTTCCAATTATGTTTTGTGGGTTATTACTACCAAACCCGGTGAAGTCTGAGCTAGAATAGCCAATCGTATACACGTTATCCGTTCTGATGAAACTACGCTAATGTGGGACAGGTTTGTAGTGATTACATAGTTAATATATTGTATCTATATTTGCGTATTTTCTTTTCTTGTTGTGCCATTAATATGCTTACACGTTATCGTTATCCCTTTCCTAACTATATATACCGTCATTGCGCAATTACCTATCTGTTGTAAAAGCCTGAAGAGCGTTAGTCTACAGATAAATATAAATATAATAGAATTATAGTTAACTTTCCTATCTGCCTACGTTATCCGACTCCCGCGAAACGAAAATAAATCATTATTCGCTCAGTTAAGGTCACCCCTCTGGTACATCGTATACGTTTGATCTGTGCTTCGCGGCCAACTTCTTTAAATTATTTATGTGGCGCTTTCTCTCGCCGTCTCACTAATTAGGACCTGCCTTCCTTACTTTTGCTTATATCTCCCATCTCTCTTGCGCGGGAATCCACTTGAGAAGACGATTGACGACATTTAAACGGTTTCAAAAATCCAGTAAAAAAGCCCATAATTCAGAAACCTCGTGGAAATGTCAATATCATCGTCACCTTGGAGTAGACGTTAATCGGTTTTTTAATGGCTCAAAATGCAATAACCGCCATCCAAATCCGTGAAAAACATGTTCGGTATATTTTATGGGGAACACATGTGGACCGCTCGGACCGCATCGATAGTCAACCATTTGTACCAAACACGGCTTTACCTATAATTCTAGCCTTCACCACAAGATTAATATGATTTATAAGAATTAAATAGTGACTGCCCGTAGCCTATATCCGATCAATCGCTACCAACTCCCTCCCAATACTAGCGTTTTATCATTCCCAAATTTTTGTAGCTCCAATACTCCGCCAGGTGGGTTTAGCTCAATTTTCCCCGCGTAGCATTTAAATTATCTTAATAAATAATAATGGAATAATAAAATAAAAATAATAAAAAAAAAATCTATAGAAACAGGTGATTCATCACACTGTTTTCACATACTTGTGGATACATACATGTGGATACGTTTGCGTGGTTATATTTAAATATGTATGAAACGTTTAATTTCACAGAAAAGTTTTCTATATGCTGTTTTGTCGATACCTTAACATTTATTTATGTCAGCGAAATTTCGACGATGTTTATTCCAATGTACATTAGTTTAAAAAAAAACGGGGAATTAATGAAAGACCTGATGATTTTTAGGGAAAGCATGGTATAAGTTCGTGGAATGAAAGAGTGTTACGGTTGCGTGTAGGTATATGTTTATTTTTTACTGATAAGCTCCGACAAGGCAAGCTCCGGGAGCAAATGAAGATGTACAAAATAACAGAGTTAGACTGAGGACGCGCAGCGGCAAGTCGTAGCGAGGATGATATGATGATGATGTGATATCCTTCTTTTAGACCCCTTCTGTGTCATTTGCACAAGGTTGTTGACATTATTTGACTCAGCAATATTACCATAATAAACAACACTGTTTGACCTGCAAGCGTGTTCTGGTCATTTTATCGACTAGACATGATGATGATGTGATATCCTTTTTTTAGACCCCTTCCGTGTCATTTGCACAAGGTTGTTGACATTATTTGACTCAGCAATATTACCATAATAAACAACACTGTTTGACCTGCAAGCGTGTTCTGGTCATTTTATCGACTAGACACTATTGCAACACGGAATTGGGTCAAGTATGCACGACCATGAAATTGTTAGGTCAGCGCGAATGATCTCAATATACTAGGATGTGTTGTTTAAAAACATTTTAAAATTAACAGAGTATATTTCGTATACGACACACGGACCGAAAATGTTGTCTTCAATTTCTAGGGTTTACTGTACTAAAATGATTTTCAATAGTTAGTTTTGTAAACAATATAATTTTTAGGTCAAGTCTGATTTACGAAGTGCATTAACTCCACTAGGAACGCGCGCCCCCGTGTCACGTCACCCCACAGTGCCCCACACACCTCAGGCGCTCTCACAGTGAGGGCAGCCCCTGAGCAGAGGACTCCTGCCGGAAGATTGACATGTTTATTTGCGGATCGTAAACAAATTGTTTCCACTTTCACGTTCATTCTAAATTCCTCGGTAGTAACATTTTACGTGGACTGTGAAATTGAGTCCCTGGATTTTAGTGTCGGACACACTTTTTCTCCTCACAATTTTTATGTGAAGTTTTGAAAGACAGCTTTTCTTGTGCATTTACATTCATTTTTATTAATATTAATTATGATATCGCACTGTATTTTTGGACAAAATATTAAACTGAATAAACATAAGTCAATTTAGTGATTATTGTAGTGTCTTTATCGCACAGTGTATATATATTTTTTTTATTGTATTTATGTGAGACATTATTTGAAAATGTCAAACGTAAAGATTGCTCTACGAGTTCGACCTTTATCAACTTTGTAAGTAGTATTCCTTTATATAATAATCTCAATATCCTTATGTATAGAGAAATTTAAAAAAAACATTACATAGGAGTAGAGTCGGTGAAGTAGGTATACGAATTATTTGAATATAGGTATAAAGATATATTCTTGAAATATAAATCAAAATTTTGAAAATTATGTAGGTAAATAATTATTATTTAACACTACGAAGGTAAACATTTTTTTAGAAATGTTCTGTTTGTTATGATCGTTTTTAAAAGATAAAATATCGAACAATTTTTTTCTGAAGTTTCAAGAAATAGGATTACAAATTTATTACAAAATGTTGTTTGTGTGTGATATTTAATTATTATGGAAGAAGTTCAGTTCAGAAAAAACCTTAAACGACGTACCTAATAGGATGTATTTTAAACAATAGTTCTTTAATTTTGGAACACAACACTATTAGTAATTTTGTGAACATAATGAATATGAAAATATTCTCCAGAATGAATTAACAATCACAGCGGTTCTCAAGTGATATCTTAACCACAAAATAACATCAGAGATTTACACGTTAAGTACACGTACACAGATAAATCAATAGACTGAAAATTTGCAATGATAATACTGAACTGAAAATGCATCCAAACTTTTTTACGCGGGTTTGGTAATTTTTGCGACTCTATATAATATTTATTATTATCGTTGATTTTATTTTGATATTTTATAAATTGTATAAATTATTGAAAACTTTGTAAACCTAACAATAGACATTTTCAGGGAATCGCTTGATGAGAATTCCTCAATATCTGTCGTCAAAGTCGAAGATGATCAAACTGTGGCCATCACAAACTTGAAGGTGATTTTAATCAGTTAAATATTAGGTCCTTACATATGAAATTGGCGTTTAGTATGGGAGGAACATAAAGCCGATTTTTTTTTATTATAATATATTTATTTAATCAAAGTATGTACCATTGCTATCTATGCACTTTTGCCATCTCATAAGTAGTTCATCGATCCCTTTACTAAAAAAACCATTCGGACGGGAATCAATAAAATCTTTGAAGGCGGTTTGGACTGCCCCATCGGAGTTGAATTTTTTCCTTTGCAAGAAGTTATCCAAATTTGGAAAAAAATGGTAATCTGTTGGGGCAAGATCCGGAGAGTACGGTGGATGTCTTAGACATTCCAATTGAAGCTCCTCTAATTGGTAGCCGTCTGTTGTGCAGTGTGTGGTCTAGCGTTATCATGAAGCAGCAGTGGCCTAGAGCGATTAACCAGCCTCGGTTGTTTAGCAGCTAGCTTTTCCATCATGGTTTGCAGTTGCTGACAATAGACATCTGCCGTAATCGTCTGGCCAGATTTAAGAAAGCTGTAGTGAACGACACCAGCACTAGTCCACCAAACGCTCACAAGGAACTTTTTTGGAGTCAATTTTCGCTTGGGGCATGGTTTGGCTGGTTTGGCAGGGTTCAGCCATTGCGATGAGCGCTTCCGATTATCGTACAGGATCCACTTTTCATCACAGGTAATGATTCGATTTAAAATCCCTTCATTATTGTGCCGGTTGAATAATGCAACGCAGCAGTCAACGCGCGTTTGTTGATTTGCTTCACTCGATTCGTGAGGTACCCACCTTTCAAGCTTTTTCACCTTACCAATTTGCTTCAAGTGGATTAAAACAGTTTTATCACTAACACCGCAGCCTGCAGCTAACTCGGATGTGGTTTGCGATGGATCCGCTTCCACAATAGCCTTCAATTCTTCATTATCAACTTTGGGCTCCGGCCGTCCACGGGGCTTGTTCTGCAGGTCGAAATTTCCAGAACGAAAACGTTGGAACCAAAAACGCACTGTGTTTTCTTTTGCGGCACCGTCGCCATACACATCATTAATCCTTCCAGCCGTTTCTGCAGCACTGGTGCCACGGTGGAACTCGTACTCGTAAATAACGCGATATTTCAAGTTTTTCATTTTGTAAACTGAGTGACGCAAAGAAAAAAACAATTGAGGAAAAAACAAATGAATTATAATTTTCAAAACACAAATAAATGAGTAAATAGCTGTATAAATTTGGATTTGGAATTCCTAACCAAAGAGAAGATATTTGAGATCAAATTTGCCAGTACGGCAAAACGCCAATTTCATATGTAAGGACCTAATATAATTTTTATTTATTAAATGGTCAGCCGCTTTATTTTAATAATGATTTGCAATTCGTAGGTACCTACACAATTTCTTTGATTTTTAAGACACCAATTGAAAGAAAAATATTTTTATCGAATCTTAATAAATCTACAAGATTAATTGTGGGGTATAAAAGCGAAGCAGCAATATCCACAAAATAAAAATAAATGTTTTGAATGCAGTCACCGAGGATTACTAATTTAAAATGTGGTGAATTCTAGATTTTATGTATCTATCCCTTCCAAAATCATGTTTCCTATAAAATCTCGAATTCAGTACATCTCATCAAACATAATAATTTCGATGTCTGTCCGTCCGTCCGTCTGTCTGTCCCCGTAACATCGTGTAACGTCCGTAATTTCGTTCTAACTCACGACTAAAAAATGGCGGGAGTTGAGGCTTGAAACCCGGGCCGCCAAACCCGAACTGGCCGTTTTAAGCATGTTGGTACGGCCGCCTCTCCGTGGAGCGCTAAAAAGACGCTATAAATATATACTAGGGCTTAGCAAAGATGCGAACCAATGTTCCGTCATTTTTACGGAATGCAACTAGTAAATTAGTAATTCCCAATGAATGCATTTTTTTGAGATTGCTGCCTTTGCTTTTATATCCCACAATTGTAATTTTGCGAAAAACGTATTCGATTAAAAAAATATGCAAGTATTTTACTGAGTGACGTGAATAAATAGTTAATTGAATACACCTTACTCTTTTTTTAAGGTTTTAATACGTTCCAACGAAAACCGTGTAAAAATATATTATATCTACATAAAAAAGTGAACTTTAAAAAAAACATACACATCAAAATATCTTATTGTTTTCAATGTAAATTAATTATGGGAATCGAGCTACAACAAAAAAATTGTGCAAAAATTTTGTAATCGTTTTTTTGTGGACCGCGTTGTTTCAATATCGTGTAAAAAACGAATAAAAAACATTAGGGTGTGCTTTTAATACAAAGAACATTCGACTAAAGATTTCGGAGCTGAATCTGTCTCATCAGTGAATCACAGGACGCTCCCTGGTCGTTTGATTCATCATCGTCTAAGAGAAGACAGAAGAATTATACAGATTTTTATTTTTAAAATCTGTCCATTCTCGCTGATCTTTACAGACAGCATGTTACAAAAAGAAAGTTAACATCTCTCCCACAAGCCAGTGCTTCTTGAACTGCGGCCCCTAGGAGGCCCTGAAGCTCCTACGTCAGTGTTTTGATAGAAAAAATCTACTAGTATTTATATATTTAAAATAACACAATAACCGTGTTTATAGATGTACATTTCGCGATAGTCAAAACTACAATTACACATTAGATGTTTGTGATATTATATCTGTACTGAATTTATTTGTTATGTAAACATATATATCATATTCCAGTAATTATTGTAAATTTGAAGGTATTATTTATATTTTGAAATATTCTATTACAGACCGATCAATGGAAACTAGTTATAAAGAACATAAAAGATGCCTCACTAACAGTAAATTTTCAGAATTCATTAACCATATTATAAAAAACAACCAACGTTCAACAATACACGTCCACATAAACAAACATATGGAATAAACACACAATCATTTAGAAACACTTCAAATTCATAAAAACTTACTTAACACAATAATATCATCGATAATTGTATACAACCCTTCACCCCTTCACAAAATGAAAAAAAAAACAAATGGTATTTTCATTTATAATTATTTATTTTGTATTTTCATTTATAATTACTTTCATTCTATTCAAATTTGATTCTCGACGGAAAATATCGGATCTTGTTGTGCTACATAAGATTCTCTCAGTAAATCCGGATTTATTTAGAATAAGTCAGCATTCTAATAATGTTGGTTATTTTCTCCCATCACAAGAATGTGTCATACCTACATATAATATATTTTTTGCTAACCTTAACGTTTATGCTGATATTCTTGCAGATACCAACATCCATTTTATTGACAGTAACCTGAACCCATAGAACGCATTAAATTAATTATTTATTTACATATTCTTACATGATCACACTACATTGATACACTATATACATAATATGCATGTTCCTGGAGCAGGCCAAAGACCCTTGTAATTGGGATATTAGGCTGAGTTTTAAATAGTAATCTTTTGTATTTTATGTATTTTGTACCTAATGTTCTGTTAGTGTCTTATTAAAAATAAAATAAAATTTAATAAATAATAATTCTGTTCAAGCAAGCTCTTTGGGTCACGGCCAAAACCGTTAAGATAATTTATAAGTAATCATGATTAATATGCCCTAGGACGACATCTATGTTTAGTCGAGGAAGGAATGTGGCATTTTGTTATGCATTTGTTTTTAGTTTATATTTTGCTTCTTTTGTTTTACATACAATAAAGGCTGAGAGGAGAAGCTTCTCTTTCATTTCTATTTTTTTATAAATCATTTGGTGATATCTGCGACTAAGAGAATATCCCCTTCAGATCCATATAAAGGATCAAAGTACTTTGTGTAATAAAGTTGCCATAAGAGAGGAACACTTTTCTTCAGATGGAAAATCATTGTGACCAAGGGGAAACATCTAATTGATTGATTGTGATTCAGATCAAGCCACAGGTTAAACAAATTCATGTATGTAAAAATAACCGTATTACAAAAAAAATTACAGAAAATATGTTTAAGGCCCTCTTTCAGTATTAATTGAATTCGAGTAAATTAGCATTTGTATAATTCTATCGCAAAAAATATAATTTAAACATCACTACGGACGTTAGTTTTGAATTAATATTACCTATATTTTTAATTTTTTTTCATCCCTATGTAAAGGTCCCCGAAAGCAACGCCGGGGACAGCCGTGAACGAGTAAAAAGATTCAACTTTGATTACTGCTTTGATTCTTCCAATCCGATAGCAGAAAATTCATCTACCCAAGAAAAGGTAAGATTTGAGTAGTCAGAATCTCCCACCATCCTTTATACTCACTATAAATAGCCTGTTCTTTCGTCTTCCTCTCTAATTAATGACTTCTTGAAAAATAATATCATTGTAGTCTATATTAGTTTGGATGTAGGAGGTAATCTCCGAAACTACTCATCCGATTTCAAAAATTCTTTCACCAATATTTAGAATGGACTTTCAGGGTAAACATAGGCTATATATTATCCCGTTAAAATAAAATGGCTCTTCGTGGTGACCTATTTTACAATTAAAGTCGACGAAAAAATGGTCGAACGATGCGTTTTTCACGAACGCTGCTTTAACGGTAAGAGATATTTAAATAATTAATACGCGTGCATTAAGAAGTACAACTAAAGTAAACGTAATTATGTAAACATATATTTTGGAGAAAAAACAGAATTGAATATTTATTTGACAGATTTGTGAAAAATTGGCAACCACGGTCTCACCAGAAAGCCCCCAAATCTTAAATTATGGAAGCCACAGGGCTTACGTTCTCATATTGGCAGGTTTTAGGATCCTTTACACCATGGTTACGTTCACCATTTCTTCCATCCCTTTCCTCACCCCTTAGGTATTTTTACTAGCGTATTTTAGGCGTTAGGAGCCCTCAATAGTATTTATTTCTTTGGACGATGGTTACACTCTTACTTCGACGTTTCAGGTTAAGTTAGTTATTAACTACACCTGATGATGAGATGGACTGCTCTTCTCGAAACTATAGTAATGATAAATATAACTCAAAGTATATGTATTACAAAGTTTGATTGTACCTAAATTGAAAAAAAAAATTAATGTCTGTCTGCTGTGGCAACCACCTTCTTATGTAATTGTAAATTTGTCCTTAAATTTAACATTAATTACATAAGTAGAAACTGTAATGTTAATTTACAAAATAATCATTAAATTACTGTAAATACGAATAAATTCTTGCTAACAAGGTTATAACAGAAATCAAAATTTGTCAGAGCATCTGTTAAAATGTAGGAACAAATTTTGTGGACTATGTAAATAGTTAAACATAATTTTTTTGCGTTGACTCTTTTAGAGATTAAATTGTATTTATATTTTGTTTACAACCCACATTCCAGACATGTTTGGATCTCACACATCTCAATCCAAATCCGCGAAATGTTTCGAGAAATTAAATTTAGAAAAAATGTATACAACAAGAATTTATTACCGCCTCAATCCAATGTAAGAATGTCGTCTGCCTAGATTTTCGAGAAGCTCGGTGAAATAGTTCTCTCTTCAATCGCCAGAGGCCAAGATGCGTGCGTCTTGGCTTACGGGCAGAGCGCCTCGGGGAAAACGCACACAATGCAAGGGACGGAAAATCAGCCGGGACTCGCACCTCGCCTGTGCAGCGCGATCATGGAGGCATCTGGCGATGGAAATGCAGAAGCTGTCGTCAGGTGAGTGAAGTTGTCGGCATATTTTACAAACTTTTTATTATTTTTTGTGTACATTTACTGTCAAATGTAAGTGTGAATCTTGATACGATTTAAATTTGTTTTATGACACGCCCCATAGCAGTGACGTGCGAGTTATTACGATTACACCAAATTAATGAAATAGCATTTTATTTTTGATGTCGCGATTTTATATAACATAATTCCTTGATAATTGAACCAAATTGGGCAAATCGATTAGGAAAATAGATTTTAAGATACATAATATTTAACGATAAAAAATCACAATCATCATCGGGACACGAACGCAGAACTTTCTGTTTTGGAAGACAGTTTTACCAATTAAGTTAATGAAGTCGTAGTGACAATGTCGTCAGATTTCCTTCAATGGGAAAATTAAATTGTTTCCATTACAGATTAGAAAATAACAGATTTTTCTGTACAAATATAAATGCGATATAACGACTGATGAGGGTGATATCGTTCCACAGGCAATAATATTACCGGTGCATTATTCTATAAATGTTATATTTTAGTGATTTTATCATCCTTTAAAATAAGATTTTATAGATATTATTACATTTATTTATTTATTTGTGTGGATACGGTGCATAGTATCGTTGAAATAAATAGTAGAACCAGAGAGACATTCTTACAGGTTAAAACAGCATTACAAAAATACACAAGAAGGTAATTAAAATAATAATCACAAAGGTAATACACATTTTAAAATAACTCAAAAAATATAAAAAGTATTTGAATAAAAATATACATAGAAAATTAATTAAATAAAACACTATAGGTACGATAGGAAAAGGAATGAGTTACTAAACTTACAACCAAATATATTTACAAAGTGAAATAAATAATAAAAATTAAAATAAAAAAGTAACCCATAAAAATCAAGTTTTTATTATACTCCCTTTCTTTGTGAAATATAGCAACAATTAAAGACGAATTAAAACATATAACATAACACTAAACTTACAGTAATTTAATATACTTCTAAAATGTCAGATGTTTTGAGCTTTGATAAGACACTTCATGCTTTGAAGATTAAATTCTAAAAACATTTGTCAGTCAATTTAGATTTTCGACATTCGTAGTGAAGTACCTATTATGAATACCGACGGAGTAATTCAAATTTAGAAAATATTCCGCGAC
The DNA here is from genome assembly GCA_016648135.1 of Agrypnia vestita. Taxonomy (NCBI): domain Eukaryota; kingdom Metazoa; phylum Arthropoda; class Insecta; order Trichoptera; family Phryganeidae; genus Agrypnia; species Agrypnia vestita. The sequence goes on from JADDOH010016774.1 coordinate 14,495, forward strand.
GTTATCGGGCCGCTATGCTAGTAATCAAACTTTTCTAATGATTCCAATTTGAAAAAACCAATAAAATTTCTAAAAATCCGAAATTATACTATAATTATTAATTCTTTTTAACGAATATTTGATAGATCTTCTTGATCGTCGCCACGAGTCTACTTGCCAAGTTTCAACTCGATTGGATCACGGGAAAAGGATTAAAAATTGATCCAAAGTTTTTTCACCCGGCAAGCCGGCAAGCAAGCATACGCCACGAGTTAAAAGAAAGGAAGTAAAAATAAACGGAAGAATAAACTATAATGAGTAAATATAATAAAAGATAAGAAATAACGATAAGAATGCGATATTAACGGTTTTTATGAATCTCGGAATAATGTCGTCTAAAATAATAAGCTCGGAAGTGCACTTTCTCACTGGTTCAAAGTTCAAACGTGTTATTTAAGCAAAGACAACCAACCGAATGTAATCAAAAAATTTGAATTCGGAAAATGTAGGTGAATCTAAATATTTATCAATAGTATTAGTAGTTAGGTACCGGCACCTTTTTTTAAAATAATTTTTGCGAATTCGAATGGAACGTTGTGTCACAATTTCAAAACAATGGTTGAAGAACTTTAGGAGATTTAAGTTTTAGGACAATCGAACAATCGTATACAAAAACATCCTCGTATTCGAATGCAACGTTATGCCAAAATTTCAAAGCAATCGGTGAAGAACTTTCAGAGATTAGAGATTTTGTACAAACGAACATTTACATTTTTATATATATTTATTTATTTATTTGTTTACGCCCATTAGGCTTTTACATAAAGAGTATAAAATAAATTTCAAAAAGCACATACATTAAACAATATCTGTATAGCACCAAAACATGAGTATAAAAGTTAAAAATATAAAGTAAATAGCGGCAATGTGTATAGGCTTTTACCTAAAAATATAACATAAAATTAAAAAGAACAAACATTAAACAATATAAGTTATAAGTAGCGAAATATGAAGTTTCAGGAATAGCACCAAATCATGAGTATAAAAATTAAAAATGTAGAGTAGGTAACGAGCAGCAATGCGTATAGGCTTTTACATAAAAAAATATATCATAAAATTAAAAAGAACATACATTAAACAATATAAGTTACAAGTAGCAAATTATTAAAAGTATCAGGAATAGCACCAAAACATGAGTACAGAAATTAAAAATATATATATAGAAGATATAGGGGAGACTGGGGACACTTGATCTTTATGGGAGACTAGGTACTTTTGTAAATATTGCACCATTTTTAACTTGCAATATTAGCAGTCTGTTGTACCCACTAACTTTCTAAAGTAGTGATATCAGTCAGACATCACAATTGTACAGATGGCGGATGGTTTGGCGTTTGTTGCTGAAGACAAATATTTTTCATTACTTTTTATTTTGATAAAACAGTTATTTAGAAAAGATTTTAGAGGTGGATAAGTCTCCAATACAAGTCATATCTACGTAGTTTTCAATTTCACACATAAAAAGAGGGAGATCATATATATTTTTTTATAAATAACATTTTCTCTCCTCAACCCTTGGTACACGTTTTTATGGGAGACTTGATCCCCCCGGATCAAATGTCCCTTATTGATTTATTTATTTATTTAGGGATCTAGTATGTCTAGAGTATATAAAACGAGAAAAGATGCTGTGAATGATGTTTTAGACGGTAAAAATATTTGTGGCACTACTGAGCTCACGGATTATAAAGACTTCCTCACTGACAAAATAACGTTTTTTTTTCGTAAACGTTGTTATATAATAAATAGTAAAATACGTACCTATTACTCTGTTCTATTTGTAAAAGAATCTTCGCGCGCCAATGCCTTAAATCTATCATAATGATTGAAACTTGAAATAATAATTGAGTCTGAATGCACTTTTAAATGGAAGCTGAAGTTAAGTGCCCTCACGAGGAACCGCTGAGTTACCGAGGCTAGTTTTTAAACTATAAGCTGAAAACTATATAATAAAAAAGAATTGCCATAACTGAAATATCAACTATACACGCACGCCACACTGAAGTGTTGAAAGTTATTTGGCCAATTAATCTTATCTCAATAATACGACTGGAACCTGATACAAATTGAAGGTGACCACAGAGTATAAAATATGTACAGAAGTGAACCAAACTAATTCTTTAAGAGAGCAAAATATCCTCAAAAATATCTAATACGCATCTGTACTGCAGTATTTATTCTTACATAATTGAATCCTTTAGTAAACAAGACACATTTTTACAGCAGACGTTTTTATAAAAAAAAATTCTTACCATAAATTTCTTAAGTAAAAAAGCGCTACATTTTACTAAGCCTGTACACTATTTAAGATTATTTTTAAAGGCGGTCCCATTCCAGGACACCAGTAAGTTAGTCCTATTTTCATAGCACAGGCTTTTAGTTTAGTTTGAGAATAGTAAGAATATTGATGCGACACGTAAAAGAATAAAAAAATATTTCCCAAATACTTTAATAACATTTTCGTTCACTCAACGCAAGTGGCGACAGAATAAGACTATAAAAGAAAAACAAAAATATTTCTCAAAATTGTTTAATATTCAAAGGACTTAAAATCTTCTGCATACTACCAAAGATAATACAAAATAAAGAAATTTAAATTACAGTGCATATATTTTTTTATGAAAAACTTTGAATCATTTGAAATGACTATTGTTCATATAGTAGGTATATATTTTATACCTTGTTTTCATGTTAATACAATTAGAAAATCATGTATTCGGTCATATACCTATAGGATGTTTTTGAGGTACATAGGTATACAAATTTAAAATGAAATAAGACACATTAAAATCTTGAAAATGGCCTTAATATTGGCTTTATTGTAAATATAATATTATGCCATTTCTGTTTAAATACGATACACGAATTTCAAAATAAATTTGCAAGCATTGTTCTGGCGTTATTCTACTCATGGTGAAATGGCAAACCAAACTGAATCAGCTGTCAACTGTCAAATTGGCCGTCGCTAGAAAAATTGTTACTAATTAAAATAGAAACCTAAAAAAAACTATATTTAAACACTGATGGCATAAAATTATCTTTCAAATCATTTTTTCCGATTTTTCTGTGTTTTATTTAATTTTCAGGTGTTGTCTCTAAAAAAACACCATAATATGTAGGGTATAAAAGCAAAGGCAGCAATATCCAAAAAATAAAAAAATATTTTGAATGCCGTCACCTACGATTACTAATTTAAAATATACTGAATTCTAGATTTTATGTGTCTCTTCCAAAATCTTGTTTTTCATAAATTCATAGGCTGTGTTTTCTATAAAATCTCTAATTCAGTTCATTATAAATAGTAATCCTTAATTACAGCATTTTATACGACACATATGCAGTATGAAAGTAAAAAACATGAAAAATAAATAAATAAACATAATTTGGAAGTTTTTCATCGCCTAACTAGGCATCTATAAATATTTCATCTTATAAATAATTGCCCTTAAATTGACATTACAATTATTATAACGAAACCTAGGAACCACTTATATGATATTTATTTTAAGATGTCAAACTTAGAAATAACTAAATGTTGCAAAACTAGCCCTCAGAAGTAGCGGAGGACAGCCCCGCGGGCGCCGGCCACAGTCGACAGGCGGTCTCGCGACGCGGTAGTGCTTCTTCGGTAGTGAAAAACTATTTTTATCCAATTAAATACTTTAAAAAACAATAGCCAGAAAATAAATAATAACCATTTTGTTACATACCGTATTTTTTCTACATAAACGCTACAGAAGTATAAACCGCCAAAATACAGTTATTGTGTTTCTTCGGAATGTTTTAGTGTTTTTTTTAATTTGCTTTTTGTGTTAAAGAATATGTTTTGAAATAATATTTTAGTGTGTCGACTGACATCTCCAACTTTGCTTCTTATGAAATGTAAGTAACAAAAATGTACAGCAATTTTTAAAACGGAGTAGGTATGTTTAAAACAAGGTTTTTTCTTCTTTATATTTTAAATATTTTTTTCTCTACTTTTTAAATATATTTTTATCTGAGACTTCCCTTGTTAAATGTATCATAAATGCATTAAAAGTAGCATTAAAATTATCATTGCTTTTCATTTTTGAAATTCTTTGAATTGTTTGAATTGAATGAACAAAATTGAAATTCTCGCCTAATATTATCTAATAGAGATATTTATCATCATTTTATATGAGTTTAAAGTACACATTATTTATTCATTTTAAATAATACAACGACTTTCAAATTAAAGTAGGTACTTATATTATGAATATAAAAAACTGGTCTAAAAAGGAGTTAAAAATTGAAATAATTTTCAGGTGTATTCTAGTGTAATGTTAATAATTCGGAAGTATCTCATGTACCTACACATATAAAGAATATTGTTTTAAAAACTCCAATCAAAATATAGATACCTCTTTATCAAATGTGATATCTGTATTGGATTATGGGAATGAAAAAGCTTTTGACTGCAGGTGGCGGTATTAAAAATACAACTCACATAAAAAACAAGTTGTGTAAGTTAAATAAATTTTTATAGTTGTGGTAGTCCATCATTGGTAGAACGTTACATTGTGTAAAGTGATCAATTAAGCCAGCCGTACGACAGGTCGTAAGCCCTATAAGCGCCCAAAAAGACTTACATACCTACTTTCCCATATAAAAGTATATCTTCGTCTCTATGAGACATCTATATAATATCTTGAAAAGTACTAATATTTAATAAGTTTTAAATAATAATATTTATTTCATTCTATCTAAAAAATTAGCATACAATATGATTTTTCCGAGGCTTCGCGGGTAAAATGTTTCGCGTTAGAAACATTTCTCAACATTTAATAGGAGTTTCGCGGGTGGCGGTGTAATAAAAGAACATTCTTGCCGGTATTTAATATCTTTATAGATTCCAAAATAGAAGAAATATGAGTAGATAAAAAAATATCAAAACCTTCCTAACCCCAAAAAGTATTTTTTTGGCAAATCAAAGAAAACTCTTTTAGATAACTTGAATAAGATGAAATAAAAAGTAATTGAATAAGGAATTAAAAATAAAACATTCAAATAATATAACGTAAATGAAATTTGTATATTTGGTGAGAATTTCAGTGAATTTCGTGAGTTATTTCAACATTTAAAATGGACATAAGTACATTTTGAAACCAGACCAGGCCAGAGTGAATGTCGTGAGTTATTTCTTCATCTATTTAAACGTATTTCAGTGAATCGAAATCGAATCGAAGCATTTTTCCGTGAGTACCTACAAGAATCTAAATCGAAATCTTTACACCTACAAATAAACGACGGACGAAGCCAAGCAGAAAACTTACAAAAAATATTTTTAAATTTCTGAAAGATTTCTATAATTTTATTTTTTTATCGTTTTTTTTAATATACCTATGGCGTAAGTTTCTTACATGATCGTCTAAGGTGGCTAGCTTAGGACTGGGAAAATTGGTAACAAAATAATCAATGTTACGCAGATGACGCAGCAATAATAGCAGAGTCTGAAGATGACTTGCAGAGAATGCTGTACAAAATCCACATTGCGTCGCAAGGGCTAAATATGTCAATATCAATCAGTAAAACTATAAAGCCATGTATTCACTAGGGGACAAATTGTCCCTCAACAGCACGCGCGGCATAGAGTCTACGTGACGTTGCAACGTCGTGCACTGTTCCGCCACGTCGCGCACAACATAGCGCGGCATTTCTACGTGCCGTGGCAACGTTGCCATGCGCACGGTACCCGAGCGTACTCACTGCAACATTCCGCGGAGCGTCAGTACCACGTGGTATGTTTACAAGTGAATACGCATGCGCTGTATCTGTCAAGAATGACAAGGGGAAACGAAATCGTTCTTGAACTGATCGAGCTGTATCGATCGAAGATCGCATAGAATGTCCGTCCTTCTTTCTCTTTGCAGTAAATAATTTCGCATTCTCCTCTTTTTTCTCCTCTTACTTTTCGATAAACTCATTAACATAAACAGATACGCGGCTGTCATCATAATCTCATAGGGCGATATATTTCCGCAACGTCTGGAAAACAATAATTATTTGCAAAAAGGACCTTGTTTTTAATAATATTCAATTAACTACAGTAAAACCTCGTTAATTTGAAATTGCGACCCAAAAAAACATTTCGAATTGCGCGGAACCCCGTTTTCGCCAAATGAGATACCGCAGCTGTCATCCATAACCTCATCGGGTGACGTTTCCGCGACAAGGTATGCGAGTCCCGGTGTGTACACGTCAAATGACCGCGTCATTGTCCCCGAAACATGAGCGTAGATGTTGATGCGACATGCCGAGCGGAATGTTTCGCGATTTGTCCCCTAGTGAATACATGGCTTAAGTTTAACAATATCAAAACAAAACAACCAACAAGGTGTAAGCTAGAGTATTGATAATGAGCCTGTGGACTAAGTCATGAGCTTCAGATATTTAGATACAGAAATTTGTAGCGGTCCGAGTCCGAGAACAAGTTAATAAAACATCCATCGTATCAGGATGTCTCAAGAAATTGGTCTGGAAGAACATAAATATGCATATTGAAAGCAAAGTTAAGATATACAAGACACGCGTGCGACCTATTATGACATACGCTGTAGAAACGCGGGCTGACACTGTCCGCACCAAAGGACTCTACAGAACATCTGAAATTAAAGTACTGAGATCCATTACTGGAAAAACTCTACATGATCGAAATGTAGACATAAGGAAAATTTGCAAAATAGAGGACATGGCACGATGGAGTAGATCCAAAAAGAGGTTGTGGAGGGATCACGTAGCCAGAATATACAGTGACAGACTCGTGCATACAGCAGCGAATGAAATCCCCTCTGGACGACGCCTACTCGTCATCCCAGAAGGCGTAGTTTTCTGAACCACAGATCAGCAGATCTACTAAAAGAAAAAGAATAACAATTTGGTTTTAGATCCTGTCTTCAGGCCATACTTGTTTCTTGATTCATTCAACTTTTCTACCAGTATTTCTAATAACATTATTGACTAATTTGTTGCATTTTTATCCTCTTCATTTGAAAAAAACTGACACAACTTATGCCTAAACCATTTTCCATTAATGCGGTTATTAAATTGAACAGTTTGGATGCTTTGGAAAGTGCGCTTCAAAATGAAATTGTACACGCGTTTTTGTCACGTTTTTTTGTACGTAATTGTAACGTCTACCGCAGCACGATAGTCACGTTCATGTTTTCTGTCGTGGGAACTCCATTTTACGAAGTATCGATACAATCTCAATGTTACATGCTCGGTAAGGTTACAATACTTTATTGCGTTGTATCCCATATTGATGGATTGCACATTGGTTTGAACCTCATAAAAATAGAAAATGCATTGTTATACATAGAAGTAAAAGCCCAGCTTTGTGACTAACGGCCCGTATACACGGAATGAGACGAAGATTGACACGAGATAAATCTCAGTACCACGATAAATCTCAGTACCACGTACACGTGATGAGATTTTGATGTCGAGATGAGCTTGAGGTTGATACAGAGACAAAATTTCTAACCCCCGTACATGGCGTTCGATTTGACAGCGGGAGTTGACACGCGCACAGACAGTGCCGGATTGGCAGAAGTAGGAAATGTTCGGGCCTCCAATAAAAATCAGAATTTAAATTTAACGATCAAATTATTTGTCAGACTATTTCAGCGATTCTAATGAGCTCGATGAAGTCGCGGAAAATCAAACGCCTAAATAAACATTTGAAAGTCGGATGTTTATTGTCATAATTGATACTCTGTGTTATTCTGAAAATAGCAAAATTGACATTTCAGATCTTTATACCAATCTTGACAGGTATGTATAACATTGTATTGCTGTCAATTTCTATTTTTTAAGTTTGACAGGTTTGAAATTAATGAATTCAATCAATGAGAAAGCTCTAACGCGTAAACAAAGCTTAAGTTATTCACAATAAAGAATAATGAGCTTTCTAATTGATTGAATTCGTCAATTTCAAACAGCGTCACAATGTTATACAATAATTGTCGAGAGAAATAGCAATATTGCTTAGTTCAGAATACGGATGAATGTCTGTCTTAGCTAAACGTACGGAAGCGAATATGTCTTTCCATATAAGCTTACAATTGAGGTAGTGTGGGTATAGTGCGTAATAAGCGCATTGTTTCATTGTGTTAAGTTTGAAATCTCTTACAACAGAAGAGATCTTGAAAAGAACTCAAAATATCGTTAGTTCTTCAAAAATTTGGAGGAAAACCTAGGCGACGAACTTGTGCAGTTCAACGAACTACTTAATGCGATCGTCTGCCAATGTGAGCAAAATTCACTATTTTTTCTGATGATTTCTTGCGTCTCTTTAATCACGTTATTGTATCGAATGATATCATATTAATATTTATTTATCAGATTCCATATATTTGAAATACGGATATCTTCTTAAAATGACACATTTAATAAATTACCAAACTTACGAAGTTTTAAAAATGAAGAAAATTGCATTTTGTGGGCCTTATACGACCGTATGGACTCGTGAGAAGTATTCCTTTTCAATGATATAAAGAAGTAAACGTCATTAATATATTAAAATTATTTCAAAATCTGTCAGTTTGTATACTTAAAATTTGTGTTTTAAAAACACAGCTCTTTAAGAATATTTTATTTTTTGTGTGGTTTTTTTCTCAATTTTTTTGACAACTTTTTTTACTTATTGTAGAATAGATATTATTATTTTAAAATAAAAACAATAAAAAAAATCTTAGCCTATATTCCTGATTTCAGCTAGACAATACGCAGTGCCTAGATTGAATAGCTGAAATCAGGAATTTAGAATCACTTAAGCCAAATAAGGCAAGACGTAAGCCCTGTGGACTCCTAATAAAGACTTCCACACATGATTTCCCATATAAAAAGCTTCGTCTAGTAGAATTTATTTTCTCGTGTTACATATTTCTCAGCCACAGCAGCATGTTCTTCCCCTAATTAATGACACACTAAGATAATGACACCTGTTGGGATCATTAAAAACCTTTTGATAAACATTACGTTAAAAAATAAATAAATAAAAATTATATGACTCCTACTGAAATGCCTATTTACTGCTGAAAATTGTTACATAGAGAAATGAAACAATTGAATACTATCCATTAATACAATCTATTTCTTCAGTCAATACACATAATGAAAATTCAAAGATTGAGATGTCAAAAAATCCACCATAAAAATTAACCAACAATAATAAATATGACAGCTAATGTGTTATGGAAACTTTAGAGGTTATAAAATACTGTCAAACCAATTGCAGAAAGTTTGGCGCGATTCAAGTTTTTACCGAGTTTGTTTAGAATTAAAATGAAGTATTTATTGTAAGCAAACTTTTCCATTAAGCATCCACTTTTATAAAACGATGTCTCGTGAACTGCAATACCATATATCTGTTCTAAGTTTTATAAATTATCTCACTACTATGGAACACACACTAGAAGGAAAACATCGTTACTCTTCTGTTAAATATGGCAAGTTTGCGGGACAGCGTACGAAAGCTAGGAAGGCACAAATGTTGAATTATTTTTATTTGGAATTTTAATGCATATTTTCATTTTGTATTCCCCCACAGAAAATCGCTTAAAAATGGCACTGTACTAGCAAACCCAAGGAAACTGATAACGGAAAAGACCTATATAATGTAATTATGAAATATGCATCTTGAAGAAGATAATATAACAATTAATTATATTATCTTGGGACGATAATACTGAAAAAAGATGCCAGAAAACATATTGTTCATGACTGGAGAACTTTAAGAACTACACGAAACTATTACACGAAAATGCAGAAATCCTTTAGCCACGTGATGGTGATGTAATGGCTTTTGACGTCAGTTGACTGAATAAACAATAGGTGGTCCCACACCTTCATTTTGTGTCAACAATCATAAGTTTGATTGTGTTGAGAGATTATCATATCTCAGATCCCTGGTAAAAAATTACCAACGATAGTAGTGAAACAAAAGCTGCCCTTGTTACTCACCTATAGTAAAATTGTAGGTAATCAAAAATAATAAAATCTACCTGCATAAAATACTCATAAGACATACGCTCATGTAAACATCTTTCCATTTAAGTAAGACAATCGAATTAGTATATGCAGACCGTGCGTACGAGGCACATCGTTATGTTGTGTTGGTGTTTATACACGTAAACACCAACACAACGAAATAATGTGCCTCATTTCAGTATAACCTAGAGGAGGATGTGAGTACCTATGTACATGTTAATACATAGCGAAGGGAAAAACTACATTTCAAAATGAAGACTACAACACACACATGTTCACCAGTTTGAAGACTACAAAGTGTACACTACAATTGTAGTAAAAACTACTTGAAGTGAAGTAATTGTAGTACTACGAAAAGAAGTGAAGTAATTGTAATAATAATGAAGTGAAGTAATGAAATGAAGTAATAGTGAAGTAAATTTTTAAATGAAGTGAAGTATTTTTTTCCCAAATAAAAGGAAAGGCGAGCTAAAAAAAAAAAAACTTCTTCATAGCCCCCAAAAATTTTCAAACCATGGGGGGGGGGGGGTGTTACAGTTTCCAAAGATTTTTTCGTTTAGCTACATCAACTTCCCAAAAATTTCTTCATAGCTCACAAAATTTTTCAAACCATGGGGGGGACGTAAAAAATGCACTATTTAAAATATGTTTCTCATATTTTCCATAACTTTGAAGTGTATGTACTTTGTAGTGTTCGCTTTGTAATGAAGTGTACTATTTGAAGTTTATACTTTCAATAACTTTGGTGTTTGTAGTTTGTAGTGTGCACTACACATCAAAGTGTGCGAAGTGTGCACTTCAACGTAGTGTAGTACTACATTGTAGTAGTGAGTACAGAGCGGACCCATCACTAATACATATACGTGATTGTGTGTATTTGCAAGTAAAAACGTATGAATATGTATTTGCAAGTGTAAGCGTATGGATATGTATTTGCAACTGAAAACGTATGGATATGTTGCGCCTAATTTCAAAACCCCCTAAATTGTATATTTGGAAAGCACCTTTGCGCGTATTTTGGAACAATCCCCGATTTTTACCATGCAATGTCAATCCATTAAAGTGGCTCTTGCAAGAAAATCGTGTTCTGTTGTAGCTGACAAAAAATCTACAAAACTGCATATTTAATTGAAATTATCCGAAATCCGTTTTTGGGCGTTTCGGAAATAGGCGCTACATATGTTGAATTGGGAACATCATTTATTTAACAATATTTCATTAGTAGATATAGGTCGTTACTCCTGTTAAAAAATGTTTCAAACTACATTTTTTACTATTTAAAGCATTAACTTCGTGCTTAGACATTATAACAGAGTGTTAGTTAAATTAGTATAAACCACTACCGGTCTACCGGTTTCGAGACGTACCCGTCTCTTCGTCAGGACCAATATATAGTAGTGTAGTTGTTAGCGCCATAAATTAATTTGTGAACTAGGAAAAAGGTATTCCTTCTCTCCCAGTCCCTACCCATTCCCGAAACCAAGCAAGTACTAGAGCCGCTCCACTTTTGAAAATCGAAGCCGCCACAATACGGAAAAACAGCTGCAATCGCAATAGAAAAAAATATCGGAATAGAAAAGTGACCGCATAATTTTCCGCTGTGAACTACCGCAAATTGAATCAAAGATTTAATTCTTGACGCGAGTGTTTTGCCTTGTAATTAACGGGAAACACCTCGCCGCTAGAAGTTTGGAGATATAGAAGAGGCAAGAGGAGAAATAAAGAATCGAAGGAAGAAAGGTGAGTGCTTGCCTTGTTCCCAATTACCCATACCAATATCTCCCATCCAGTAGTGTTGGTCCTGACGAAGAGACGGGTACGTCTCGAAACCGGTAGACCTAAAATCTGGTAGTGGTTTGTACTAATTTAACTAACATTCCGTTACATTTTTTACATTTCGTGAAGGTTCTTAGATACGACGAATTTTAGCCATTTCTTGTTTAATCACCGATGACGAATATTGTAGTGGACGAAGGAAATCTAAAAAGTAACATGCAAACATCAAACATAATAATTTCGTTTTCTATCCGTCTGTCCGTCCGTCCGTCTGTCTGTCTGTCTGTCCGTAATTTCGTGTAACGTCAGTAGTTTCGTTCGAATTCGCGGCTAAAAAAAAACAGATTAAACGGCTAGAGATAGGGCTTGAACCCCGGGCCTGCAAACCCGAATCGGCCGCTCTACGAATGTCGCTGCGGCCGCCTCTAAGTGGACCGCCAAAAAGAGACTATAAATATATACCAGGGCTTAGCAAAGACGCGAACCAATATTCCGTCATTCTTGACGGGTTACAGTTAGTAAGTAAATAAACACCATAATATGTGGTGAACTTGTGTTCGGTGTATTTTGGTTGCGGGCGATAATAATACCTATACATATTGTTATTCCTACAAATGAATAATTTTCCGGTTTCCACTGAACAAGCATCATGTAATATGAAATGACAGATTTCCGTCGCCACCCGTGCACGTAATGAGGGACTAGTTTTCCGTGCCAGCGGTGATGGCGTTTCCATTTTTAATCGCAGTCGTGCACAATTGTGCACATTACCTACGATTCATTTTATACCAATTTCAGGCGTCATAATAAGGGGTTGTGCGTATTCCGCGGACGGCCATGCGTACAAACTCCTCCATCTTCAGCACCTCACCTTGCTAAGGGGTAAATACAGATATATTTGATTTTTAAAATAATTGATCATTTACATATATCATTAAAAAAAAACGACTAATCCGCGAGGCCGACATGTCAACAGGTTTTTTTGTTAATAAAGTAAAATAATAAAGTAACGTAAGTTCATATGTTTACACAAAGAAAAATGAAAGAGATTAATTAATGATAAATAAATTGCCAAAAACATTACCTTAATTAGTGTAAATTATTATTATTGATTAGTAATCCCATTAATTTTTCTTTAAAGCCTATTATTATTATTACATGTTTTAATATTCTTGGACCATATTTTTAATTAGTTACATTCGCATGTCGTAAATCTAATAAGATTTTGATGTGGTAATCAACGTTTATAGTAATTGTCTTCAATATAGATAAGTTGTTACTAATTTATACCATAAGATAGCATTAATAGACAAAGATCTTTGCTTTTCAAAAAGTTAAGATATCTTTAGTAGTATTTTCATATAACTTTTTAATTATTTTCATTTGCCGAATTTTGAATACATTGTATTTTTAAATGCTTTTATTTAACTCTTTATGTCTGTTTGTTTGTTTGTTTGTTGTGATAGAATCTTGTGATTGATTTTTCACCGACATCCCGACTGGCTAGAGCTTTGAAACTTTCAACATTTACTATACATTATTAAATTTATTAAATATTTTCGACATGGTTTGGTCATTCACTTCTGATTTTAATTAACTCAAATCTATTATATGCACTTTATCCTTTATTTTACATGTACTTTATCCTCTTAATGTACTGTAATCTTTATAACTATCTGTCTTTTATGATTTTTACTTGTAACTGAAACCTTGTACTTGAATCTATCTATCTATCTATCTATCTATTATTTTAAAAATTCCATTTTTATTGAGCATATATACGCCTACGTAACTTCGAGATTCATCAATATTAGTATGAAAAAATATTCCGATTTCAAATTTATTAATTTTAGTTGGCAGATTAACTTTAACATTAGGCGTCGGAACAAAATGTCAAATTCGATAAATCAGGGTTGTGTCGAATTAATTTCATTTTCGAATTTTGAATAGGTAGGTATCTTGTATTTTTTTAATTCGAACATATAGTGCGACGAGGTAGACTGGACGGCATGGCGACATCGAAGACCCCTATAAGACTGGCAGATAAAATAAAGTAAATGACAGGATCATTATTCTACGCAGCCTTGCATGCTGTGTAAAATCAAGAAGAATGAATCAGCTGCTTTTTGTACTTAGGTCTTTTTAATGTCGCTCTAAGGGTGTCGCCCATTGTGGATGCCAAGTAAAAACATATTGAAATGCTACTAGACCCACAAGAGTTCTTTCTAAATGCTTATAATCATACCAAATACTAATTAAGTATATCATCATCATCAATTTTGGTTCTACAACCACTGGTGGGTCTTGGCCTCCTCAAGAGTCTTCCTCCAATCATTTTGGTCATGCACCAGCTTTTACCAGTTCCGGATCTCTAAGGCAGATATGTTTTTTAGTACATTTAAATACAGTTTTGGCTTTCCTAAGCTCCTTAGCTCCTTAGCTCTATTTAGCTTTGTAATCAGCAATGATTTCGGTGTTTGTTCGTTCATTCTCTCCACATGACCAAGCCACTGAATTCTTCCCAATACCTATTATAAATTTTGTGATACTTAGCTCCTCAAACAGAGTATAGAACTCACTGTGCGCTTCTCATTCTCTTCTATAATGTTATCAGAGATCCAAGGTACCTACGTGAATCTCGGTAAAGAAATTTTGACTTCCACATGGTTGTTGGGTTTTTCCACATGAGGTTTGTTGGGCGCAGCCAACCATGTTCTGCTGATTTACTATAAGCAGGTTTACTATACCTAAACATGTTTTTGGCAAAA
>JADDOH010016775.1:0-18035 GCA_016648135.1 Agrypnia vestita
AAATGACTTCTATACCTACTTTCCCATAATAAATACAGTTTCGTCTCTGTGAGATATCTATAATATACATTAATTGATTAATAATGTCTCTGTGACATAAATCCAGCACTGTTCTGAAAGATTTGAACAAACTCAAAATATTCTATTAACATACTTTCCAAGTACAGGAACTTTTTCACTTATTTTAAGAATTCAATGTAGGCAAATATAATGTGATGGTAATGATGACCAGAAGTTCACTCTCCATGCATACATCAGACATTCTGGCCACCTTGCACTGCAGATCAGCTTCATATAGTAAATATACAGAGATATTGAATTGTCAATACAGTAAATGGACGCCTACCGCATTCCCGGGACCGTTTTATGAACGAAAGCTATGTCAATACAGCAGTACCTGGAGAATGCTTGTATACTGTATAGTCAGATGCTGTCAATCCAGAAGTACCTAGAAGGGTTGTACAGTCGGATGCTGTCAATATAGAAATACCTGGAAGGGTTGTACAGTCGAATGCTGTCAATACAGCAGTAGGTACGTGGAGAATTCCTATTATGCCGGATTTGGAAATGGCCGGGCTTCAAAACTAAATTATGATTATAACACATGAAACATGACATAAAATAATTTAAAATTTGTCACGAAAACGACTCTAGAAATAGCGCGGGAAAAAAATTCTTAAAATTTTTATATACCCACACTTATACTACTTGTTTTATTTTCATCTTTACTGGTACAGGAGTCAGTACAATAATAGGATAGCAGGTGCCTTTCGCCAATTTTTTTGATTTGTCAGTACTTTGCTACCCTCCTAACGCTTAATGCGTGTCACACTCTAATTGTCTACTTCCAGCGTCATTCCAGCAAATTACGCACTTGACTTGATCGACAGAGAGACAACGAAATTATTATGCTTACCCCACTACAACTTTGTACTAAGCTTGTATTAATAATGAATTTAATATATGTTTAAACTGCTGTATTAATGATTTGCTTTTTTTTTTTTGTTACGGAATGTCGCTGTTCGGTTTTCGGCTAGGGAGTTCTTTTTACTCCCTTTCTTTTAACTCGTAGCGTCTGCTTGTCTACTTGTCGTCTTGTCTGCTTATCTGACGAAAAAACTTTGGATCGATTTTTAACCCTTTTCCTGTGATTCAATCGAGCTGAAACCTTGCAAGCAGACTCGTGGCGACGATCAAGAAGATCTATCAAATTTTCGTTAAAAAAAATTAATAAATTTTTGGATTTTTCAAATTTTGAATGGTTTTTTCATACAAATTATAAAGTTGTATGAAAATATTTCAACGCGTCTGGTAGACGCGAAACCTGATTATAGAATAATTTTGGATTTTCGGAAATTTTTTATTAGTCCCTTTCGTAGCGTCGCCCGACCGAAGCCCAACGTGTAGGTTAAGCGCCAAACCAGTTTCCACTAGTAAATGAGAAAGAGAGTATAATAAAAACTTGGTTTTTATGTGTTACTTTTTACTCCCTTTATATTAACTCGTGGCGTCTGCTTGTCTTCTTGTCTGACGAAAAAAATTTGGATCGATTCTAAACCCGTTTCCCGTGATCCAATCGAGCTGAAACTTTGCAAGTAGACTCGTGGCGACATAATAATTTACGTGAAAAAGAATAATTATAGTATAATTTTAGATTTTTCAAATTTTTAATGGTTTTTTCATACAAATCAGTAAGTTGTATGGACATTCCGACGCATATGGTAGACACGAAACCCGAAAATGAGAAAGGGAGTATTGTAAAAACTTGGTTTTTATGGGTTACTTTTTTAAATTTATTCTTCCGGGGGTTAGTTAGTAGAACTCCATATTCAGAAATATGAATATAAAAACTAAATTAAATTTATTTATGATTTATTTATAAGCTGAGCCTGGTAGTCCAATGGGCATGACACTGGCTTCTTATACTGGAGGTTTAAGGTTCGATACCTGGTGTGTTCTCAATAGATAGATAGATAAGTTGAATTTATGAATATTTCTTCAAACCAGATAAACATGTTCCATGCAGAATAAATACGATACATGGGTCTGAGACATATAATGCATTTTTTGTAAAATATTTTCTAGATAAAGCTTATCGAAATTTTCGACCTGTCATACTGTTTGCTGAAATGTACCCATGTTTCGTGTCAAGGAGAAGTAATCATTTGATATAGGTACCCATTAGTGTTTCCTAGAGAGGGGAGGGGGTATACGTAATGTGCTGCTAATGCAGTTAATATCCTATGCAATTTCCTGCGCAGCAAACGCACAGCCGTTAGGACCGGAAACGCAACCGAAGACAAATGTCATACGTCAATGACGTAATATCGGCTTGTATTTTCGGATATCAGCTTAGGCTTATTTCATTGATGAAATTAGCACGAGGGTGAAACGAACAGGAATGGTTGAATAATTTTATTTAACAAAATACATATCTAAAACGTATTCACTATTCAATACGAAAGTCACGTGGTCGACGTCATTTTGAAAATTTCTATATAAATTGAATTTTTACTAATACATTTAAGAATACATTAAATACTAACTTTTAAACCACTTTATTGCTATATGTTTGTCAACTAGTTTCGGTTGGACTCAACCTTCTTCAGGACACTTATAATATAGACTTATATTATAATTCCTCTTATATTATAAGTCCTGAAGAAGGTTGAGTCCAACCGAAACTAATTGACAAACATATAGCATTAAAGTGGTTTAAAACTTAGTATTTAATGTATTCTTAAATGTCTTATAATGTCAAGCCACAAAGTATAATGTTAAGCCACAATGTGTTTTCTTGCTTTGAAAATTTGAATTTTTACTCATCGCGAGATATTTTATTCACTAAAAATATTCAATGCTTTTCGTAAGCCATTTTTATAAATATTGCATAGACCTATCTATGAATGAATTAAGAAGAATAAGATTGTACTCAAATAGATACATTTTTGACCTCTAAGACATTTCTAAACTTGTTAATAAATAATTATGATATATAAATATCGCGAGATTGCTCACAATTATTAGAAATTTAATTGGTAAAAATAGTAAAATGAGTACTAAAAAGGATGACCCTGGTGTTTTGCCACTACTTTGTCTGTATTAGGCTCTACATTTTGTAATGCACACTTACTCCCCAACGCCCTGGGGCCAGCAACGCCCCCCTCTCCCCGCGCCCTTCCGCTGCCCTAGGGAGCTTGCAGCGCCCTCTCTGTGAAACTATGGTTTGCAGCATTAACTTGATGGTAAGGTATAATTTTTAATTTAAATAAATAACTAACTCTACTGTTGACTGTTATTATTAACCAACGCAGTTGATAAATACAGTGGACAATAAGTTAAATGTATTTTTGCATTTAATATAATGCTGATCTAGTACTAATCGATTCGCTAAATAAACATGTTATTTAATACTGTTTTAATTTAGTAATGTTAAAACATTGCAATTAGATTGAACTATTTAACTTTAAATGGTTACGAATATTTTATACGAACCGTATGTTTTTCAGAGAGACGATTCTCGACGTTTCGTTGAAGTCGTATTCAATGTCATCAGGAGAATAACCTGTACCCGCGGAGGTACAGAGCGAACCTAGGATAGGCAGATAGGGTGGTAAATATAATTAATAAATCTTTATTCTTCAAATGTAGCAAATTTATTTTGTGGTAACATAATTATAATTAATATAAATTAACTTTGTTTAAACCACTTATTTATTGAAAAAAATCAACATGTTTCAAAGCCATTGGCTATAAGTGGTTTAAACAAAGTTAATTTATATTAATTTTAATAAATCTTTAACTAATTTCCAGTGTTTTCATTTGCCTCGCACGGCCACGTGAAGAATGAAGGGACGGAATACTATTTAATAACGACCCTTGAGTATAAACTGAGCCGTGCGCTGATTGACGTGTCACATTCGGGCGCTCGGGTCTCATTAGCGGCTAGTCATCATCAGTGTTGTTGTTGTATTTCTAGTCTAATTCCAGCGAATTACGGCCAGACAGACATTAGAAATAAGGATAATTGATTACGAATCATTTGAGCATGTTATATGTACATGCCTATCATAAATCAAATTCGCAGTACTCATGCCGAGATTGATCTTGGAACCCGCGTGCCCTCCCGTGCTTGTGGCAAGGGAAGGAAATGAGAACAATGAATTTGCAGACAGACATATTTTACGAAAGCTTGACTACGTTTAAGAGAAGTCTGCTGTCGGTTTGATGCATTGATTTATTTTGTGAAAATAAATGTTCTTTTGTTCTTTTAAACATATGCCTATATTACTTCCAAAATTTGATATAATAGTCTATCGTGGGTAGAATTGTGAAATAAAAATTTTGAACATATTCAAAATATTCTAAAAAATCTTTTGGGTGTAAATCAAACGAGTAATTTTGTTAAACTTCTTAAAAAGAGCAAATTGATTTTGTGGTGTAAAAATATACTTTGTTTTCACCATTTATATATCGAATATATCAACATTTTTCAGAACCGATGGTCTCTTCATCAGGATATAATGTATAGGTACTAACAAATTAAAAATTAAAAAATCGGAGTGTAGACAATAAAAAAGTTTTTATTTTACTCCCTTTCTTTGTAAATTAAGTTTACCATCATGTAATAATTGATTGACTGAAAATGAAACATGTCTAGACAAACTATGTCAAAAATATCTAAAAACATCTCTTTATTATTTGATTTCTTCCCAAAAACTGAAGTGTGCTGTCATCTGTGAACCAATTGTCATAAATTTTCGAAATTCGTAGTGAAGTACCTATTATACTGATCGACGGAGTAATTCAAATTTTAAATATTCCGTGACGTTGCCGGGCCGCCGGCACCGTTGGTATTAATCAAACTTTGTAATGATTCCAATTTGAAAAAACCATTAAAATTTCAAAAAATCCAAAATTATACTATAATTATTATTATTTTTTAACGAAAATTTGACAGATCTTTTTGATCGTCGCCACGAGTCTTCTTGCAAAGTTTCAGCTCGATTGGATCACGGGAAAGGGGTTAAAAATCGATCCAAAGTTTTTTCGTCAAGAAAACAAGCAAGCAGACGCCACGAGTTAAAAGAAAGGAAGTAAAAATATAAAAATAATTGATGGAAAATGAATAAATAACTAAGTACTAACATATAAAACCAAAATTAAAAAATAATTATTTGTAATTATTGTTATATGTGAAAAAGTAGATTATGATTTTTTTTTAAATTTTATGAATGCGTTATTAACGAAAATCAAAAATCGTGTTTTGCTCGTATTATTTTATAAATTTTAAAATCTGAATGAGTAGCCACATCGTGGAATTTCTTTACCCGTCGTGCACTTGCATCGCGCTAGTATAAATACGTCTTACGACATCGTAAATATCCGCCCCTATAATGCATAACTGCATATTGCGTGTCCGCGGTATTCTTTATGTGTTTGGGGGCGCAATCAATAACTAATATCTTTCGCATCCAGGGGTAAATATTTGCCCGAGTTCATTATTATTTATGAAAACATATTACTCTTCGGGAGGGGGAGGCCGCGTCCCGGGGGGGATCGGTTCCCATGACTAAGCGAAAGTTCTCGAATCTAAATGGCCAGATTAGCCCGGAACCGCCGGCGAACAATACGGAAACATATTGTCCAACTTGCTTTTGAATGCATACAGCGGAAATTGCAACTGCTCTCAATACGACTTGCAGGCTTTGGGCGGCGGTGTCGCACCAAAGTTCATGTAAAATGATGCGAGCACCTACTTGGTATTTCTAATAAGTGTCCTTTGAAAGATATCGTTGCGCGTAATATACCCCCTTATTCTCAGGGTAACACGAATATTATAATGGTGATTAATATCGCGTCACAAAATATACAAATAACTATAAATATATTATGTTGTCATTAAGGGCAAGATCGAATGGAACGGGGTGTTGGCAGAAAACAGATCTCATGGCTTCGTAATATATAATAACTAGCTGTGCCCGCGCGGCTTCGCACGCCTAGATTTTTAGTACACTGTTTGGATCGTCATAGAACTTTCGCGAACCTTCTAGAACATTCTCCTTCCAGAACTTTCAAGAAATTTATCGAATGTACAGGAGCCTTCTAGACACATCAACATTCCACCACTCAGCTTAGAGCCTTATAGAACTTTCGGGAATTTTCTAGAACCTTCTCCTTCCAGAACTTTCTAGAGCAGGTTTTTCCGGAACCTTCTAGACTCATCGACACAGTCGGTCCGCCTATTTTGAAACAATCTGAAGCATTTTCGGCCTTCCCATAACAAAACAATGTGCTAGAAAGCACATTTTCGTCACCCACTCCCACCCGCGCACAACCACCCCCACCAAACTCGCATATTTTCGATGTGACACCAAGGACTATCCACCACCATAACCACCAGTGGGTGGTTGTGGAGAAAACTTGGCGGGTAGGGAAACACGGATTTCTTTTTATACATATACTCGTATATTGATATATATATTTTTAATATACTTAACATTTACATTACAAACATAAATTTAATTCGTAAATATTATAAATAAGTAAGATATAAACATAAAAAACATATATTAAACATATATAAAATCATTCATACCAAAGGTGTAGGAGATCCTGCTTCAGAAAAAAACAGTTCAGCTCTTCCAATAGGCATAATCATTCGCAGGTTGGCCCTGTATATTGAAATGTGAAACAATCTGCGCTGACGATTGTTTCACTTTCCAATATAGTCTAAGGATGCGAAATGTAAAAAAAATATATTTTTAATACTATTTTACAGTCTAATGTTTGGCATTGAAGATGTATATTTATATAACGGTTTATTCCATCTAATATAAGGTTCAAAACTAAAATAGTCAATGACGCTTATATACTCACCTCTCATGCACCATCTCACTCCTTATATTAACTTACACTTATATTAACAAAAATAATTTTTTATTTAAACACAAATTTATTAAAATGTTTTAAAAAAATAGAAAGGTTTAAAATTATGATGAAAATTGTAGAAAAATATAATTAGTTTGATGTTCAAAGTATGTTGTAACATCATTACATACTCCTATAGTTAAAAATTAATGAGAAAGGCTCGAAATAAAGTTGCGAATTCACAATAGTTATCAGAGTTGGGCATGCTTAAAAAATAATTAATTTTACATTTTTACGTTTATAGGAAATTTTTTCGCATTCTTTTATCGCAGAGATATTATGGCAATTTACTGCTTAGAGTAGGCTTGATCCAGGGGAACCACCTTTAAAATATTTTCTATAGTCTAGGTTCAGAATCATACAATTATTACAGAACGTCAGTTAATTTTTGAAAAGAAAATGAAAATGAAGACTGTTGGTTAGTTTGAAATAAAATAGAAGTAGGTAGTAATAGAACAAAAACCATGTATACTTCTTTTTCAACTCATGCTGTGCTATAAGTACTGGAATCATCGCTACTTAGCCATTCACTACATTTATTTTATGTGATATAAATTTTAAATACATACATACATAAATAAATAAAAAAGAATTTTTAAATAAGAAGGCAAAATAATTGTATTTTTAAGGAACTGTTAAAATTAAAATATAAAATTAATAACACTCTTTATTAATCACAGTAAAAATATTAGGGCGGAAATATAATACTAATCCATCAGTTTGTTTGTGTTTTATGATATGTGGATTTTTATTATTTAATTAAATGAGAAGCCAAACATTTAAAAAAAAATGACTTAAATAACTCCTCTTTTTAGGTAAAACTTGTAGAAATTTGGATATTAGAATTAAAATATTTAAAAAACAAATAAATTTTTCTGAATTTCCCACCATCTTTCAGAAATAAACAATCCTTTTATTATGATTTTGTGAAAATTAGCCTCCACGGTCTCACCGAAAAGGATCAGGGAGATCCCAAAAACCGAGCCCGACGCGTGTTGCAGGGAAGATTTTTTTTAGGTAAAGTAGGTAAAAAAGTTTTACAAATTTTACGCGCAAATAAATTTTACGCACAAACTAACAAAATAAAAATTAGACTGAAATTGAATATTATAAATAACCAAATTCTTTTTGCAAACAGTTAGGTACCTTCTTATTTTGTTTTCCTATTAATTCCTAACTGGTTATTCAATTCCCATATATGAATGTTTTATTTTTATTAATATCTTTATTTCAAATTTTGATTTTATATACAGGTACCTACGTTGCATCAATTGCTCCTGAATGTTGATTATTCGATAAATTGTGTTTTTACAAAGTTTTTTCTATTTATTAATAGAAATAATTACATAGACTTTGACCATTAAATACGTTTCTAGTGTGCCAGAAAATTGATTTCGTATTGTAAATTCTTGTACATAATATATGAAATAAGATGAATCTACAGCATAATAATTTTTTTTATAATAATTTTATTGATGATATATGAATCATTCTTAAAAACATTTTTTCATGATGTGATAACTTAGAAAGCAGCAGAAAAAAAAATCTAAGAAGATGTAAGAGTACCTTTTCGACATTAAAAATCTATTTGGAACCAATGTCCCAATATTGGTGCAGCTTTAACAAATGACAAAGCTTTGTTTGTCGATTGTTGCGTTTCACCTTAACTGTGTTTGCTCCCTGCATCTCGCTGCTGGGGCAGCAGCCAATAAGAAGTGACGCGGGCAAATATTTGGTCTGACTTAACGATGAAAAACGCGAGCATTGAAGGGAGAGGAAATCTGTATTTGCACACTCGGCACGTTCGATGTATTGCATTTCTTAGCGGCTGCACCGAGAAGTGGTTCGCTTAGATAAAGTTATATTTATTCCAAAAATTGTATATTTTAAATATGTTATTACGTTAACGCTGACATGTTTGGGTATCATCAGTTTCTACGTAATTCTGAAAAGAATAACACCATTCTATAACGGTTAAGATACTAAAGAGTTAAGGTTGTTATTACGGTCGTTAGACATATTTAACTGTAATTTCGGATATTTTATACGCACCGTATGTTTTACCGAGAAGCGAATCTCGACGTTTCGTTGGGTACTTATGCAACGTCATCAGGAGGACGACCTTTACCCGCGGAGGCGCAGTAAAATTCGCCGACGTAACTAGTACATATTGCACACTGGCGACCTCTATTGTAGAATAAGAGAACACTCCACAACAAAGTGCATACATTTTACGCCCTAAAAAACAGCACCTTTAATCAGTCCGACCTCCACCTCCGCGGGTAAAGGTGGTCCTCTTGATGATGTTGGATAAGTATCCAACGAAACGTCGAGATTTGCTTCTCGGTAATACATACGGTGCGTAAAAAATATCCGAAATTACAGTTAAAGATTAAGATACTGTTATATTACATTATTTTTGTTATTAATGAGATTCATCTTCTTCTGATGACGTATGGATGAAGGCCACTGGGGTCCGTTTGTGCAGAGTTTGTCACCTTCAGTGATGGGACTTCCAGCTGTCTTTCCATCTTTGGGGAGACTGCAAGCTTCTTCTCTTTGGTTTCCCTTGTAGGCCAAGGAAAGGCAATGTGGCAATGAGAAACAATCTCAGAGATTGAGATTTAATAAACACCACGCACACAGATGGAGATTTTATTCTGGAGATAAACTAAGAGTTCAGCTTCAGTTCGGTAGAAAGAGATAACAACACAAACTCATGTAGGTACATGACGTTCGAATTTACAGCGAAACTAACCACGTATGCACAAACGTTACAAACGTTATACATATAACTATTTTTTCAGTAAAATTAGACAAACAGAATTTAATTACACTTTATTTTTGAGTATGTTCATATTTATATAACACAATTACAAGTCAAACAATAAATCTGATTACCAGCAACGACGTCTATATAGTGTTTCACCAGAATGGCAAATTTCAATCATAGATGGCGATAATTTTGTATTATATTTGAAACTTCTTCTTCCTCTCTACCCGTTCAACGGATATTGACAATCAAGTTGGCTATGAGAAATTTATTTACTGCGGCCCGGAACAACTCTACAGTAGACTGGCAAAATCACTGTCGCAGGTTTTTCAGCCACGATGTTCTCTATCTTTCAGGGCTCAGATTCACTGCAATCTATCCCTGCATTATGAGATGCAAAATCTCGTACTTCTCTAGATGTCTCATCACATGTTGGAGATGTTGACGTTTTCGGATTCTTATTATTTTAATTACTTATTTTTCTTTATTCATCCGAATCGTACATCTTCATTCGCAACTCTGTCCATCCATATAATTTTGAGTATCCATATTATGTAGATCTGCATCTTGAATACCTTAAGTCGCCTTATCAATTTTTCGGTAAGCTTGCTCCATGCTTCCATTTCATAAAATAGAATTGAGAAAACGTAGCATCTGACATTTACATTTGTATCAAGATCACGATTGCAGATCATCATTTTCATGCGGATAAAGGTGCACGAGCTTGCTCAACGTATCTAATTATTGAATTTTAAGGCAAAAATAACATATTCATATGGGTAAAGGTTGTATGAGCTTGCTCAAACTTATTGAGTTTAAAGAAAGAATTTTGAGTTTAAAAACAGAAACATATTTTTCATGCGGATAAAGATTGTATGAGCTTGCTCAATGTATTTTATTATTATGTTTAAAGGCGGAAACTTCTTTTTCATGCAGATAAAGATTGCACGAGCTTGCTCAATGTATTTAATTATTAGGTTTAAAGGAAACTAAGTTTGGTTGAAGTTTTCGATATATTTTGGTACATTGAGAATAAGTATAATTTGCAAATATGTATACAAATAAAATTGTTTTCAATGATGTGGTTAAAAAATAGCTGCTTTATTTTCAGTGATTGGTTTTTTTATTGACTTATATTTGATCAGCCCTGCGGTGTGATAACGGCCGTCACCCGGTTGGCACTATCTCCAATAACATATTGCTTTTTGGGTTATAAAGTAAACAAGGGTTG
Source organism: Agrypnia vestita (assembly GCA_016648135.1). Lineage (NCBI taxonomy): Eukaryota > Metazoa > Arthropoda > Insecta > Trichoptera > Phryganeidae > Agrypnia > Agrypnia vestita. Next base: position 10,935 of record JADDOH010016775.1, read on the forward strand.
AACATTCCCCCGTCGTATCCGCCATCTCCGATCAAACAAAAACATTATTGAAATATGAAAAAAATATTTTGTATGCATTGAATTTTTGTCGTGCGCTCGACAGGGTGGTTATGATTACGACGTTTAAAAAAAATTATAACCACAATAGACAAAAATATTTGAGATTTTCACAAGAATAGTAGTTCATACCCGGCGTTTCTCAGGATTCAGACTTAATTATAATTTTTAAACAGGGAGAGAGAAGACTATTTTTTGCTTAGGCTCCAATTATCGTGATGTACCCATGTAATTTGATCTAAGCTGGCGGAGGGTATGATTTCAGTATTCTGTAGTTGTGAGGCGGGGTTATTATACCTACGTTAGGGTCACAATTGAAACTATATACAATCTGAAACAGATGGCATTTAATATAATATTGTCACGTATTTTGCTGCTATGGGCTTCAAGTAAAACACTTTGCCAAATGATAAACTTTATTTGGGAATAGTCAACACACTTAAATGTTCACGCAAGAATATTAATTACCACACGAAAAATCGCCACGCTCTAGCTATAGGTATATCCACACATTCCGGTAGCCCGTGGATGCTTATTTTCCATCGTGTATGATAAACATTTATATAGGAACGGGAAATAAAGCTGCCAGAAGGAGTGGAGAACTCAATGTTTTCCTCAGGGTCCTAAAGAGTATTTATGCAAAATTTTGTTATGATTGGTTAAAGGGTGAATTTTTATACAGGATGTCTCGAAGATAATATAAAAACCTTGCAAATTGCAAAATTGAAAAGATATTTTTTTACAAAGTTTTTATCATTTTATTTGAGTAATACTGAATCGATTGAATTTTTCATAATCGATCTAAGTTTCTGTAATGATGGTTTAACTAATTTCCAAAAATAAGTCAGAAATATTAAAAAAAAATGCATACTTTGATAATGCATATCTCCATAACTGTTGATATTAATTAGGTCATGGTCGTTTCAACATTTCCGACTCATTATCAAGGTAGGAATCTACCTGTAAAGTTTGCTACTAACTATGAGACCCTGTCTGAAGAAGAAACAAGTAGACAAACATATGTTTAGACTATGTTTCATATGTTTCAAAGTTATCTACATGAAAGACAACAATGTGTAAAAATTAATGAAACTCTAAGTCAATCCCTAACCAGCGACTTCGGTATAGCCCAGAGGACAGTTCTAGGCCCATTGCTATTTATAATTTACGTTAACGACATCTTCAACCTAAAACTGAACGGAAAAATAATATCATGCGCTGACGATACTGCGATCATCACGAAAGGAAGCGACTGGGACACAGTTAATACACAAGCGAACAATGACATAAATACGCTAAAATTATGGTTTGACAACAACGTACTTTCCTTAAATTCCGACAAAACTTACTTTATTCCTTTTTCAATAAAAAAACCGACAATCCCTTCAAATTTACAAATTATTGTACATGACACCAACTGCAAAAAAACTAACTGCAATGACAAATGCTCAACCCTAGAATCTAAAAGAGAACTAAAATACCTTGGTGTAATAATAGACCAACACCTAAAATGGCACAGCCACATTAGCGAGTTGGTCAAAAGAATAAGGAAATGCATATATATGTTCATAAGATTGCGTAACACACTAACCATAGATAATTTAAAAATGGTTTATTACGCTTCTGTCCATGCACTACTCCAATATGGAATCATTGGATGGGGAGGGGCGTATAATAACATCATAAACACAGTGAAAGTAATCCAAAGATCAATTATAAAAGTAATATTAAAAAAAAGAAAAACCTTCTCTACACAATTACTTTTCTCTAAATTCCATGTTCCAAAATTAGAGAATGTTTACAAAAAAACGTCAATTATACAACTAATTAAAGAAAACATAACTGCTAAATTTGAAAAAAACACATCATTAAGATTCAAAAATAATTTTAAAATCCCAAAATATAATACCAAACTGTGTCAACAAAACTACATATACTTGGGCATAAAAAACTTCAATAACCTACCTACAGATATTAAGAAAATCGATGACTTACAACAATTAAAGAAAAAAATAAACCAACACTTTAGATCGATACAGTTTGACAATGCATAACAAGACATATATAGCTAAGGAACAAATAAGCCAAACCAAAATAAACTAATAAAGTGTAAGCCCCTCACCAAGCACATGAGCAAGTCTCATTTTTGGAGAGGCAAAGCAATAAAATAAAATGTATCTAAGTAGACTGTAATAGACAAATGTATTGTGATTTAAATGTAGTTTTAATATTAAATAAAAAAAAAAATATATATATATATATATAATACATAGACTCATGGCATGATGTATTGATTCTAACTATCAATCATGGACAATTAATTGTTGCGCAGTTATAATCAAATAATTAAGATGGAACGTGGGAGTGAGTGAGGAGAAACAAGAGAAGAAATGTTAAGTGATATTAAAAACGAATACGAATATAGTACAAAATTTTTTTTTTGACCAATTAATTGGAATTTTATTTCCTACTAAGAGTCGTCCATTAAACACACACAATATTCTGGAATATTAAAATGATATTGAATTTTGAGAAACGAAAGTACCACGCCATTTGTTAGCTGTTATTTTGGGTGAATTACCGCATATTATGTTTATTAAAAAAATTCTAATTGTCGTTTCTGAATACGTATAATTAAGTTTTAGAAATATCATCCTGTCGTATTTTGGTTGCAATATACTTGAATATTACAACAATTAAAACTTGAAAATTCTTAGTATTCTAGATAAATTTGATAATTTTATGAATTTCATAAATACGACTATTTGAACGTGGAGTTTATAAGTGTATGATTTAATAATTATTCATCCGCGCGTGATTTGATTAATTATTTAATTCTCACATCCTTTAAAGATAATTATAAAAAACATTATACCTACTTATAACTTCAATGTAAAATAAAATTTTATTAATGGTTCTTTTTTCAACTTGATGTTTTAGTCGCGGTTATATTAAGCACAACTAGCATTTTCGTCGACGTGAAACCACGAAAGTAAAACAATCACAGTAACCACATTTTTATTAACTAAGTTTTTATTGCATAAGTTTGCTTGAGAAGAATTTTATTGGAAAGCCGTAAAAACTTTCTGTTTGATGGACGACTTAACTCACAGCATCCGTCTGATCCGCGGCAGGAGATGATCTCTTAATATCTCATTTTACACTTAAGGCAAACATCTCTGAAAGGAAATTCTTCTCAATAAGGTTTTATTTTAATTCCAATTCTTAAATAGATATTAATCCTTAAATCAATTACAAACTTTTAAGATTCTTACTAATCTTGATCTTAATTATTTCAAGTGCTTGTTGGTCTGGTGATAAGTGGTCTGGGGTATGATTGCCTTTTCGGGAGATAAGCAAGATTGTCGCATTTATTATTATTATTTTTTAGTTTTTATATCCAATGGTAAGAAAAGAATACAAAACAATTAGTTATATGTCTCCTACAATTATAGGAGGACATAGATAAGACAATGATAATTTTACAGACTGATTTTGTAAATATATTAATTATAATTATAATATAAATTATATTATGCGTAGTTTGCAACAATACGCGGGGCCGAGCGGACGCGAATAATGATCTGCTGGCCACAGATATTATTGGGGCGTAGTGGGGGTCAAAATAAAAGTGAAATGCACAGCATAAGAAAACGTTTTATGCGGTGCAGGGACCCCGGCCCAATAAGATAAAGGGTATAAGAAGAAGAAGAAGATTATATTCATTATAGACTTTTTAACTTAAAATTAACATAAAATGATCAATTTAACTAAGATAAAAAGACTCACGGATAATAATAAGAAAAAATGAAAATAAATAGTATTAATAATTAGTAATATGTATAATACGCATTACTAATCATATTGATGATGGACATTGTCAGCGAGGTTGACGAGTTTGTAGTACGTGCGTCAATGCTTCATTTTCACAAGTATTTAGCTTACTTTGTAGTAGTTGGAATATTGATGGTACATATTTTATGACTACACATCTATACTTCTTAAAAAAATCTATAAAAAATGTGGTGATTTGGTTCCGTTTCCGAATACAACCAGCAGGGAGGTAAGTACAACTGAGAGACAGCACACAAGCGAAGGGAAATACTACGTTTCAAAATGAAGACTACAACACGCACACGTTCACCATTTTGAAGACTACAAAGTGTGCGCTACAATTGTAGTAGGTATCGAAACATTGCATCTACTTCAATAAACTACATGAAGTGAAGTACTGGTAGTGCTACAAAATTGTATCTACTACAAAGACCTACAAAAAGTACCTCCTGAATAACTATATCAAAATTTTCAAATTTTTGGAGGGGGGGATTGTTTCAGTTTCCAAGCTTTTTGTTATATATATACAGATATTTCAACATTCTCTTCATGTTTGTGTTTTCTGGGGTATTATGCCGTGTTATTACGTCCTTTCCGGCTGAAGTTTCGGATCCATTGCAAGGTCTATCACCAGGCTGACGTAATAACACGGCATAATACCCCAGAAAACACAAACCTGAAGATTCTGGGTGGCCGTGAAAACCTAAGAACATTTTTCAATATTCTGTAGGAAAATTTTCCAATCCATTGGAGGCGGGTGGGGAGGAGTTGTAGAAAAAATATTTCGGAAAATTTTATATACATCAAAACCTATGTCAATTATTTATTTTTATCTACATTAACTTCATAAAAATATCGGCCAAAAATTTCACATATTAAAAAGTCACACCTCAATTTAATATTTTAAGTTTGTAGTGTGCTGTTTAAAATATGTGCTTTGAAATTTTAAGTGTCTATAGTTTGTGGTTTTTTAAATGTGTCCAGTTTGTAGTGTGCAGTTTAATTACAAATGTGTAGTGTGCACTTCAATTTAATGTAGTATTACATTGTAGTACCTACTTAGTACAGAGCGGGCCCATTATACAGCACACACACACACACCATAATGCAACCTGATGAAGCAATGCAGCAATGGTGGTTCGAGCCCCATTCCAGGACACCGACATGTTAATCCTATTTTCATAGCACAAGCGTTTAGATTATTTTGAAAACAGTTAGAATATTTAATTCAATACGATGTATTCCGTATTTGTATCTCTATTTTTTTTAAAAAGGTTTAACGGTTGTGTGTATAAGAAAAAAAAGTTACGTCATTTTTTAGTTAATATAAGCTTACAATACTGTTAGTTCCCTTTTAGACAAAAGATATGGGACTCGTTTTTCAGAAGTTAACGTTTAAAAAATGGACAGTTCGTGTATTTCGGTCACAATTCAGCGAGGCATTTTGCATATTTTTCCTGTTGTCTGCCCCACCACGCCGTGTCGGTTCCAGTACGCAATCGGAAAATAAGAGGATTGATGAACGCCTGTGATTGGTGCGCTCTGAGCCGAGACTGCCCAGCGATTTTCTGTTTTGGTTTTGACAATCTGGCCGTTTAATTGTTGCGTCAATGACATTTCTTTTTTTTAAATACGGACGGACAGCGTTTCCGGGAATATGAAACGTAGCGTTAACCGCAGCTGTCGTTGGAAAATAAGTTTTTGTTTAATTTATTTTTGTGTGCGACCATCGAAGAAATATCCCCATTTGCTACTTTTTAAAATAAGTTACTTTTTCGAATCCCACAACAAGTTACGAGTCCAATTACTGTAGCAAAATACATCACAATACATGTTTGAGTAAATTACATTGCTTTATTGTGATCTCACCGGGAATCGAATCTAGAACCCTCGATATGGGAAACCAGTGTCGTGCAAATTGGACTACGAGGGCTTATTTTATTTATTATTTTTTAACAAACAGACCGTCAACAGGTCATTAATGACATTAATAAATGGTTCCAAATTGACATTGGAGTACAATAACATTTTGTGAACATTTTGAATACGACATATGTAATTACACAATACACTATATACGATAAATTGAAAAGCTGTAATGAATAATGATAAATAATAAAGTTTTTAAACATAAAGTAATAAACTTTATATGATCAATAAAAAATAAATAATTATCGGAAATCAATAAATACAACACAATACACTTTTTATAAATAAACAATCAGTACATTAATAATAACAAATGTCTTAGTGATAAATAAATTGGAAATTACTTTAATTGTTTTAGAGAAGTACCTTAGTCAGAAATATTAAAAAAAAATGCAGAAAGTGAAGTCAGTTATCTCTATAACTACTGATATTAGGACATTATTGCTTGAATATTTTCAACTTATAATTAAGTGCTCTGTTACACCTGTATATAATACATGCTAGCATTTATAATTAGGCTGTTCAACTGTACACTTGATGTATAATATGCACATATGTATTATGTATGCACACAAACTTTACCAATTTCTGCTCCATTTGCTTTACGGCAGGTATTAAGGGCTAGCAATAAAGGGATGTCTAGGTTATACAAAGTTTCGACTCACCCACTCACAAAGTATGTAGACCGTTTCTATTGCACGATTCGATAGCATTCGAACCAAATCACATGTTTACTAATAGCAGCATAGCATTAGTTGGCCGATGTTTCGAATCTAAATGCAGAATTATTCAACGAGGTTGATGTCGCTTATGGGACATAGTTACATAGTTTGGACATAAATTGAAATGTGTGGATAATATGGTATTGCGTCATATTTCAATTTTTATTTCCAGGATTCAATAAAAGATTATACAATTCACGTGTTTTTCGATAAATAAATATATCGCTGCCTATCATGAATACTGTCCAACTCTAAAACCAATTTTTTTTCAGTAGAGTGATCAAAAATCAAGCAATTTTTTTTTTTAAATAGATAACGAAAATTATGGTAACTAGTCATTTTATGATAACTATACCTATTCACTAACTCATTTGTGATAAGGTTATTCACTATAAACATTGGAATTTTCTGAGCATAGTATGTCCTTCGATGAAAATTTAGTTAATTAAAACAAATTATAGATGTCTCACAGAGACAAAGCTATTTATATGATAAAGTAAGTAGGTAAGCCTTTCTTCAGCGTTTATAAGTTTTAACAACCTGTTATTGACTGGTCTAA
>JADDOH010016776.1:0-49652 GCA_016648135.1 Agrypnia vestita
TTCTGTAATCCAAGTCCGAAATCATCTAGATGCCTTTTTTATTTCAAAGGAGCCTGATTTTTATAAAAGAGGCATCGAAAAGTTGCCTAAATTGTGGAGAGATGTAATAAGTAATGATGGACATTATTTTGCCAAATAAATTATTTGTAATTTTTTGTATTTAATTTTTTTCTTTGTACGAAAAAAACGGCAATTACTTTTCGCTTTACCTATTATATAGAATATTAATAATTAATTAGATCAAATTAAATGATGAAATACACTCCGGTTAAAATTTTTGCAAAGATTTAATCACTTCATTTAACTTACATTAATTGAGTAATTTGATTGAAAAACGTTGGAGACTCAAATAATACTCGATCCGTATTAGTTTAATCTTAAAAGTTTTTCAGAAAATAAGTAAAAAAATATTAGAAAAAAAAGCCAAGTTTGAAGCCGAAAATCTCCATAATTATTGATGTTAGGACATTGTTGCTCGAACATTATTGATTCATCATTTAGGTAGAAATCAACCTTTAAAATATTGTGTACTAGCTCGGTTACGCCCTGTATATTTTCTCTTCCTGTCTCTTCTCGCTCATACATTACACATGACCAAATAATATTGATCCATGGTGGCATTCAAAGTTGCCAAAGATGGTGTGTATATTTGATGTATAAATTGAGTTTAAAAGAGTCGCTACTCTATAACTGCGAAAATTGTAAACTAACAAAATACTACAGTACCGATATTACTATCCAATCTACTTTTCTCGGAAAGTGCTTGAAAAGTCTACAAAGAAACTCTAGTGGTAAATAAGTGGATGTGAAGTTAGCCTGCTACTTTTACAGGTAAAACGAGATATCACAAACTTATAGACAACATGCGTGACGCCACGCTTCTGGTTCTAAACAACTATGAGATTATTCAAAAAGAAATTTGGAACCTAGATATAAGGAAATAAGACACATCACATGTTGAATAATTATGTTTTTTTTTCTTTATTTTTTGGTGTGTATACTACGGATGAAAGGTGACTCGAACAGAATCAAACGTGCGAGCTATCATTATTATGTACTAGATGTAACCCATAAAAAATGACGGTACTGTTACATGCCGGTTCTTAAAGAATAACTATTTAATTATTTTCTTATTTATAGCCCACACCCATGAAATAGTTATAACGAATTTTATCAAAATATTTTTTTTATATTTCCCCTGCCGGCAGTTAGAGGTACTTTTCTAAGCCCTGGCGATTGAGCAAAACTTGAAATGGTTCGCGCCTTTGTCCTGCATATACCGTATTTTCGACGGGTAATGCAGGCTCGGCGATAGCAACATCTCTATCGTTACCGCCTTTCGGTTTGCTGGGTTCGAGCCCCATCTCCGACCGTTTAATTTCGTTTTTTAACCATGAATTCGAAAAAATTACGGACGTTATATGAAATTACGGGGAGAAGTATACAAACGGATAGCCAGATAGCGAAATTATTATGCTTGATTACACTGTGCAAGCAAAGAAAAATGAAAACAGAATTTATTTTAAAAACCTCTAAAACCTATTTAAAATTAATCAATATGCTGACAGTGGTAACTCTAAAAGGCCAACGCGTTGTTTTTGAAAAGAAATGACTTCGACTTGAGAAAGAAATGAGAAAAAAGTTCATGAGGGAGGCGAGCTGTAACGCGAGCTATGATTCCGTTCTCTGGTACCGTCACGAGCGCACGCTTTTACATATTTCTCTCTCTTTCTCTTCGCGCGTATTATACCGTGTGATAATCTTTACTTGTAAATTATAAGACAATAAATATCTTAGAAATATTTGATTTGTGAAATTAACTGACGTGTGCAATAAATATCAGTGAGTACGAAAGTCATATTTAATTGATTTATCCCCCGCTTTCACTTTCCTCTAAGACAATTAATAACATATTAATAATAATAATAATAATTTCTATAGCGCCGTTTTCGCGAATACTCACCTCAAGGGCGCTTTACACAGAAAAATTATTATCTTACAAGACAACTTACTGCTAGAAAAGAAAAAACTTATTTACTATTACTTATTCACTAGGTGCCATACAAGAAGTGGTATTAAAATTGAGTACTATAATAGTATGTGAGTGCCTGAAAGAATTAGGTGTTTTCGCGGAGTACACAATAGGACTGGAAAACATTAGCTAGCGTTGTTGTGGTCAGATTCTATAGGTTTTTATAGGATTGTCTAAATAAATGCGTCTGATTACCATCCACCTAATCTTTATAACCAGTCAGATGGCTATTAAAATACGTGCACCACACCATAAAACTCTAGAGGAGTCGTTACCTCTTACATGCTAAGCGAAACTTCACCATTTTGCTTTTCCTTCCTTGGTTAAACAATTTACATATTCTTATTTAATTTGATACCCTACACAATTTATAGTCCATCTTATCCGATACAATTGGGTCCACTGTCTATACCAGGCTTTGTTAAAATTGGGTCGCTTTGAGTTTTATACCTCTTGGCAGGGGTTCCTTAAATTATTGCGGACCTGTATCGGTGGGGCAGTTGAAACTGTGTAACCCTTTTGAATTGGGTCGGACATCCCTGAGACGTCTTATGTTACTTTCTGCCTGCAATTTATTGCGGAAGTTTAATTGCCTTTGAAACCATATCTTTATCTCGCAACCCGTACCGTAGAAAGTTAAAAAGCCTATTGCGGAGTTAAAATACATTTAAAATCGTTTAACGTGAAATCACGGGACCGACATATTTTTAATATAAACATGAAATTAATCCTATTCACTGATTATTGATGACGACATCAACTACGAATCAGTTACCGACTGAATGACGACATTTTGTAACCACTAATTAAATAGAGAACAATTAAGAACAATGAGTTCACGCGAAATCCTGTAATATATCAATTTACACATACCTACCGACATTTCACAGAGTTATACAGGGTGCACCAGAAGTAGCAGCAGAAACTTGGCCGGTAGATTCCTGCGTGTGAGTCTAAAATGTTCAAGCAACCATGGTCTAATATTAATAATTATGGAGATATGCAATATCAAAGTTTGCATTTTTTTCAATATTTCTGAATTATTTTTTGCAAAATGTTGAACTATCATTACAGTAACGTATATCGATTGTGAAAAATTAATTTGCTTCAATACAACTTAAATAAAATGATAAAAACCTTGTAAAAAAATAGCTTTTTTCAATTTTTGCAAGGTTTTTATCATTTAATTCGACTTGTATTGAAGCAAATGAATTATTCATAATCAATATAAGTTGCTGTAATGATAGTTGAACTTTTTGAAAAAATAAGTCAGAAAAATTGAATAAAAATGCAAAATTTAATATTGCATATCTTTATAAATAACTATTGATATTATTAGGTCATGGTTGTTTGAACATTTTAGACTCATAACATAGTCAGAAATCTACCGGCCAAGTTCCTGCTGCTAGCTCTGGTACACCCTGTATATGTGGATAACTTTTGTTTCATTGATTTGAAAGTACATTTTCTAAATTGTTTTATTTTATAAAATAGACATTATTCCTTTGTTTTTACTATTTACAGAAGATGTATCCCATCCCCTTAGGAGATTGGCAACAAGATAGGCAGATCCGGTGATGTCCGCAGCCATGGGCTTGCTTCAGGAAGCTATCAGAAGTACTCCAGATCAGAACAGATGGTGCCGGATATCATGGAGACTCTGTCACTATTCGGATGACCCAGTTTACTCTATCGAGAGCACGATATTGAACAATAATTTTAATAGATTCAAGTGCAGTTATATTGGTTGGTAAAAATGTTAAAGTACGCAGGTACACGCAGTTATTTCGTATATAAATATTCCTTTATTTAAGTATGGTCATAAAGACTTTAAAAGCATATTAATAATAATCAATAGATTCACAGAAAAAATACAGAAAGAATTGTTTTAAAATAATTTAAAATAAAACTCAATTAAAGACTGCAAATTATATGGTATAAAGAAGAATTTAAAAAATAATACAAAATTTCTTCTTCAGACATAGCAAAATGATTTTGTGGCGACATTATTGATATAATTAATTAAATTTTGTTTTCACCACCTTTTTATTGAAAATATCGACATGTTTCAGAACCCATGGCCCCTTCGTCAAGATACAATTATATAGGTACTAACAAAATTAAATTTAAAAATCGAAGAATAGACAATCAAAATGTTAAAAAGTTATATATGGAAAATGAATACTAATTTTCATGTTAAGTACCTACTTAATATGAAAATAAATTTAAAAGATAACTATTTGTAAAAAGAACCTGGTTATTTAAAAAGTTTATTTCTATTTATTATAAGAACACAAAATGTTCTAGAAACATCAATTTCATAGCACAAATAAAATCAGCCAGTATATCCCAATATTCTCTATATTGCAGAACATTAAGAACCTTAAAAGAGAAAAAAATGTAACCACAAAAATATATTAATTATAATATATTAAAGAAAACACATTATTATTGTAGAGCTGTGTATATGTTATTTGAGATAAATGAAAGATATAAAATGTAACAAAATAAATGTAGCAATGTAAGAACAATATAAATAAACAGTATAAAATAATTTAGCAACAGAAATTATCAATATATAAGGGAATAACAATAAATGTAAAAACAATATAAAATAAACAGTATAAAATAATTTAACAATAGAAATGATCAATATATATGGGAATAAACAACATGAGGAACAAAACATAAGTAAAATTTAGTCCATTTAAATGTAATTTGTTTTATTGGTATATAGCCTAAGTGTTTCTTTAATTCGGGTACGCTTCTACAACGAAAAATGTCTACAAATTCCGAGAATTTGTTTCCAATGCGATCCATGCTTGTTAATGATGAATTTAATGCATAGTTATTTTTGTGGGTCCCTTCAAAGACCATAAACTTTATATTTATAGGAAAAATTATTTTGATGCGACAGATACATAAAATATATAATTCTGTATATTCTAAATTAGTAATCCTCGGCGACTTCAATTTTTTTTTAGATATTACCGTCTTTGATTTTGTATCCCATATGTAAAGAACACCAAATTACATTGTAAGAAAATTTTCAGTCACTGAATATTTGTAACGATGTATATCATCTGAAAGTATATTTGACAGAAAAACATGTGCATTTACATGTCTATATGTGAATTTTATATATAATTTGTATTTTCAGGTTGATAATGAAAAGTTATGATTTATCTGAAAGAACTAATAGGAACTTGATACATTCAAAATGAATTTATGTCAGGATGATCTAAGAAGAAATCAATTTTTAAAAGGTTAATAGTCAAAAAGTATAAACGTTATTATTCTTCGTATATTATATTTATTAAAATTTATGGAATATATAGAAAATTACATTTTATTGAACCATATTTGTCACCGTCAATTTGCTCGCCTATAACACATACACATTTACGCCAGTCCTGCACAAAGCCTGCTCCCTAGATGTAAATTGCATTAAGGATTCAAATAGATTCATACATACATACATACTATCATTGTCAGAATATTGCATCCAGTGGCGTGCAGTGGGTATAAACTTAGGTTAGATTACCTATATTAGAAATATATATACGTACACGCATATACCTATAATGGTATATACATTCTTAATTTTTTTTAACTATATATAATGAAATATTTTGAGTAGCTTCAATCCACAAAAATAACTGCACTATAAAAAAAGTATTGTAAACAATATTTCATAAATAAATAAATATTTTATATAGGTATAGCTAATACGGCGAAAAATTCCAATATATTTCGAAGACGATTTATATATAATTAAATCGGGAAAAATACTAATTTCAGATATATGTTTCTTTTCACAACAATAAATCAAACATTTTATGATATTATTATATGACAGATGACAGATGATATTTGTCGTATTCGTATATGCATTTACCACAGAAAAGACATAAAATTTACACCGAAAGTTTTGGCTGGAATTTGTAAAAAATAACATTTCTGCATTACGTGCGCCTGGCATAGAACCTTTCGAAGAAGGACCTACACAAAACTCGCAGCATTAAAAATACACGGTTTTCTCTTGACTTGACTATATCTGTGGAACAAATTGGTTGGCGAAATAAATGAAGAATTGTCATGAAATTAAGCGCAGAAAAGTCGGAAATAAAACTTCTAGCCGTAGGACGAATTACGGCTAGAATTTTAAATCGAAAAAAAAAAAAAAAAAAACATATACGTCATGTTAAATGAAAACGTCAGATATAAAACTTCTAGCCGTAGGACGAATAAATTACGGCTAGAATTTTAAATCAACTTTTTCTTAAGATAAGGATTATTTAATTAATATTTGTTTCTCAGAATATTTACTAATGCACAGATTTTTTGCTTGTATGCGCTGCACGCCACTGATTGCATCTTACCATATATATACAAAATAATACAATGGGACTGCAGAAACAGAAGGAATAACACGTAATCGAGGATTGATCAGCACTCTGGACGTTTGAAAGTAAATTGGAAATTACTTAGAATTTATTTTATTTTATTTTTAATCATTCTTTAATAAATTTATACACATATTTTCTATTATTATATATCATGCCAAGCCTTATACAGCTTGTCGGCACGTTTCTTTACCATTTTATTGCATAAGTACTTAGCATATTTAGTTATAGGTATTATTTACAAAGGATTAAATATATATAAAGAATAATAATATTATATGAACACAACAAAACTTAAAAATAAACTTGGTAGTGAGACAAGGTATCTGATAATATATAAAAATGTAAAAAAGTAAAAGTAAAAAATATCATATGAAAGTAAAAAAACTTAAATATAAACTTAGTAATGAGACTAGGTAACCGATCGAGATAATAAAAAAAACTTGAACATAAGTATGAATTACTAGGATCAAGATGCATAAAAAAATCATGGAACACCTCAAAGTAAAGATAAAAAGGCATTGAGGCCAACAATATGAGGCATGTGACTTATCTAGGTTTCCAGAGTCAAATTATTTAATAGGAATTTCCGTATTTCTCTTCCTCTTCTTGTAGATTTGGTGATATTCTTATTTTATTGAAGAGTCGTGGTTTAATAAGAATAAACTACTAAATTCACGAAACGTCTGAAAACCCGGAAAAAAATATATAAGTGTGACGACACCATAGAACATTGTTAGGATTAGTAAGCCGAGCTTCCTATTCCTCCCTTCATCCATCATTATTACAGTCCACATAATACTCTTTTACCCTCTATCGATCCCCGATTTTCACCATATTCACCCTAAATCCTTTTTTTCATTCCGGTGATTTGCGTCGGGAACACCCTGGATGATTATTTTATGTCTTAATAAAAATAATACTACAAAGGATACAACGGACGTGGTAACCAGTGTAAAGGGTGACTTTGATGTATCACCCAGACTCCAGATAAGGCGAAGGTTGTGGACATGTTTACATGCTGAATAAGTATATTCGAAGTTATTTGCTATGCAAAGGGAATTTGTTTCTAACGTTTGGGCTCTCTTCGGTGTTCTATGTATGTTTGTCGCTGAGTAGTGTTTCGTTAATATTGTTGGCAGTAAGGCACTCAGGTAATATATATGTGAAGAAAAGGTATTAAGTAATTAAAGAAAAGTACAATTCTACGATTTGAAATTACTATAATATTTTCTTTTTTGAAGGCGATGAAAATCGTATTTCTCACATTTCTGTAAAAAGATCTTATGGTGATCATGAGTCAGAGTTTAGATCTGCCCTAATCTTAAGGCGAGCCAACCAATCAGATGCAAAATGGTACAGCTCGTGCCGCTCATGTCATTTTTTACACATAATTCCGTACTTGGCTTTTCGAACGACTAGAAAAATCTAATCTTGTGTTATTTCACTTGTAACCTAATTAATCCACAGGTTCAGTGATTGATTGTGAGTATTATCTCCTATTTTTTTTCCTTGCGCCTCACTTAAACGCTTGCCACACTTTACGCAGCATATTATATGAACCCCAGAAAATGTTGTTGGTAGAGTGGGAATTTTTCCTTATATTAACCAAATTGGTGATCCTCATTCTACCAATACAGTACCTTTGTTAACCCTAGTAAAGCTCTAATATTTTTTGAAAAATCTTATAGATATAATTTAATCTTTAACTGATACAAACTTCTCCCACCCTTCTAATAATCGTTTTAGGCTCAGCTTAGCAGTTAATCAATGAAAACCGTTATTTTTGCGACCCCAGTTAGACCACATAATTCACCACTCAACTCTCAGTCACAAAATGTTGTGAAAAAGGTGAATTTGCTTCTAATTTTAATTTAACCTTGGTACATTCCAACCCCAAAGAATTTGTTTATGTCATATAAATATATTTATTGATACACCATGTTTATTATTCTTTGAGATTTTTTTATGTTCTTCGCTTTGAATTCCAAAAAGCACTTGGAATATCTTGAATTGATTTGCCTCGAATTGAACACGTATAATGACATCGTCTTCTTTTTACATCCTTTCTTTTAACTCGGGGCGTCTGCTTGCTTGTTTTCTTGACGAAAAAACTTTGGATCGATTTTTAACCCTTTTCCCGTGATCCAATCGAGCTGAAACTTTGCAAGCAGATTTGTAGCGACGATCCAAAAGATATATCAAATTTTCGTTAAAAAATAATAATAAATAAACATAATTTACAAAGAAAGGGAGTAAAATAAAAACTTGGTTTTTATGGGTTAGTTTTTCTACTCCTTCATTTCTAGAATTATTTTTTTCTAGAAAAAATTACGAAAATTGCGTGATTTCTTGTAAACATTGTAAATGTTTTTTATTTGGGTCATATCGTATATTATTTTCTTATTCTATCGTATCACACAAATTTAAAATATATATTCATGATTTACAAGTAATTGGCTTAAAACACTAATGATCAAAGTGACCGAAAAAACAAACAGTGATAAATAACTAGCTAAAATTCATGCCGTTTCTTCATAGGAAAAGGCAGCGAGCATAAAACTCTTCTGAGATATAACTGGTAAATGATAAAGTAGCTTTTATACTACTTAAGATACAGATATCGCTACAGAATCGTAGGTGGATTTCAATACATGCAGTATGAGAATTCACTTTTAGTGTGACCCTTGCTTAAGCTTTACCGTTAATAATATATCCACCATCCATCTTGCATACTCGTCGATTTTCAAAGCTTTGAACTATTTTTCTTACAGATGACAGTTTATCTCTATCTCGCCACCCACTTCATTCATCTTAGATTTATATCTCTCTTTTATTTGACAGATCATTTATAAGGTACAATTAATAATCCTTAAAGATGAAGGACCAAACCAACCAAAAATATTAATAAATTAATACCGAAAACAAAAACATAATATTTTACTAGTTCAAAAAATATAAATTAATATAATTAAGATAAATTATAGAAATATAATTTGTGTGTAAAATTTGTAGAGCCATATTAATATCAAAATGATGATCTTAAACATTTTGATGTTTTCAATATATAAGTGCTGCAAACAAATTACCTACATTTGTATAAATTGTATTCCAGATATGTTAAAATGTTTTAGCATGGTGCAGGAGTGCTTTAAAATGTTGCAAATGCAAATTTTGTGCAATTCCCGGCAAATTTCCAGATGCTGAGGATTTTCAAATGTTAGATCATTCTAAATCGTGTTGAATCACTTGATAGTTTGCAAGGGATAGAGGGAGGTTAATTCACAAAGCGAACAGACATAACAAAAAGTTTTAACAATCCTTTCCGTTTTTCATTCCGTTTCGCAGAAATAATTTCAGCACGTGCTGAAAACGGTGAAGTGAACATTATATTTTTATGCGCAGTTAAAAGTCACATGTCAACGAGGAGGTATTAATCCATTTAAAGAACAAGTGAAATATAACATCTACATGTTACCTTCTTGACTTAATAAGCGTAAATTTAAACTTTTATGCATTAATTCAGGAATGTCGATTCTGTATATTTAGCTTATATTATCAATCGTCTTGTTGTATTCGTTTATCTTGTTGTGTTCATTAATATGTCTTTATTATTTAGTAAATCTTCTTCTTCTTTTGATAGATTCTTAATCTGTGTTGATAGGTCATTCCTGGTCTTGTGACGAGGACGTCCAGCTCTCTCTCCATCTCTTCCGTGGTCTCCCTGGCGGTCGGCGCCCCTCTGGAATCCCGCGCATCGCGGCTCTGGAAAGTCTCGTCTGCTCCATACTCTTGATATGGTCCGTCCAGAAACGCCTTCTCTGCCTGCTCCATCTTACAATGTCTTATATGTCGCAGGTTCTGTGGATTTTCTTATTGAGTACTCTAGCTCTGAGGGTCTTACCCGCAATGGGTCCTAGGGTCTTCATCTCGGTAGTTCTGAGGAGGTGTTTAATTGTCACCGTGTCCGCTCTTGCTTCGTTACCGTCATAATTTATAATACATAATATTATCATTTACTACAGTCACACTGTCACAGGATGCTAGCAACAAAAGGAACTTGACGTAATCAAGGTTTCTCAACACTGAAAAAAATTTCCGTTTTCAGTTTTATTAATTTTAATCGGCAAATTCAATTTTGACATTTGACGTCGGAACAAAATTTTATATTTAATTTTCATATTATTTAATATGACAATTAAGAAGGACAGATTAATGAATTGTATTTTATAATCTTCTTGCAATTGAAAGATTAATTACAGACAATGCTCAGTGAATTAGATAAAGCAAGTCGTAAAGTGGGAATAATTATGAACACATAAAAGAAGCTATCTGCGTCAATAACAACATCATTGATTATGTAGACGAACATGTGTACTTAGGTCAAATAATTTCACCAAATGACATAACTACAAAGGAAATAGCTAGACGAATAGGAAATGCGTGAAAGCAATATTGGATTCTAAAGGAAATCATGAAGAACAGAGATATGAGCATAGACATCAAGAGGAAACTCTTCGATACCTGCATTCTGCCTGTCCTAACTAATGACTGTCGAAACTGGGCGATCACTAAAGCCCACGAAAGAAAGCTATAATCTTGCCAAAATGCTATGGAGAGAAGTATGTTGGGGAAAAATCATATAGAATAAGGAATTAAATAATCAAAGAACAAAAAAAACGAAGAATGTCAAAGTATCCATCAGAAGGCTTAAATGGAAATGGACTGGACCTAAAATCAGGGGAAGAGAGAAATGGTCAAAAACAATAATACTTTGGTTTCAAGAGACAAGAAAAGGAAACGAGGCAGGCCTTCTAGAAGATGGGTGGATGAGATCAAGGCTACAGCAGGTGATGCGTGGACCAGAATAGCAAAAGATAGGGAGGAATGGAGGAAATTGGAGGAGGCCTTTGCCAAAAGGCATACAGACGGAACTGCCATGGTGTGACAGTCTAACTTGTCACAAGCAAATCTTAAATGTTAATGTCTGAATAAAGGCTATTATTATATATTATTTATTTTTATTATAATAAGAAAATTAAGATAAAATATTGTTTTTAAACCTACTAAAAACCTGTTTAATATTTGGATGCTGCATGGGTGATATTAAAAAATCGATTGCTATTGTACATATGCAAAGAAAGTGTACAGACACATGTCTTTAATTTTTTCTTATTTATGACTTATTTACTATTTCATTGCATGTTTCACATGTATTATCGACTGAGATAATTTGTAGAGAATTATTTTAAATAATATTTTTAATTAAAATTAAAAAGATTTTTTACAGCAACACTTTTTCATTACAAAATTAATCAGTCTTAGAGCGTAGCAGTGGCAGGCACAGAGAACTACCCAGTCGGCTACACCCTGGAAAAAGACAGCCCTTGCACGGCTCGTTACGTCACTAAATCACTCAAGTCACGTGATGGCAAAAACCACCTCCGAGTCCTCCCCCACCCCGCGCACTTCTCTCTAATTATTTTCGAAGCCTTAGTTAATTTTGCGAAATCGCAGCGTTCGTGTTGCGTGAAATGAGTATGTTATTATACAGTCCTAGCTTATTTTGCATCTTATGTACGGGTATATTTAGTTTAAGTTGCGTACATTTCGGTGACCCAGTTCGCAAATATCGTGTGTCCAAAAGTGTTGTTAAATTTGAGATTTCTTTTTACTCCCTTTATATTAACTCGTGGCGTCTGCTTGCTTGCTTCCCGGCTTGCCGTCAAAAAAAACTTTGGATCGATTTTTGACCCTTTTCCCGCGATCCAATCGAGCTGAAACTTGGCAAGTAGACTCGTGGCGACGATCAAGAAGATCTATCAAATTTTCGTTAAAAAAATTAATAATTATAGTATAATTTCGGATTATTAGAAATTTTATTGGTTTTTTCAAATTGGAATCATTAGAAAAGTTTGATTAGCAACGGCGGCGGCGGTCCGATAACGTCGCGGAATATTTTCTAAATTTGAATTACTCCGTCGGTATACAAATAAATACAAATAAATAGACTGACAAATGTTTTTAGAATTTAATCTTCAAAGCATGAAGTGTCTTATCAAAGCTCAAAACATCTGACATTTTAGAAATATAATAAATTACTGTAAATTTAGTGTTATGTTATATGTTTTAATTCGTCTTTTTGTTGTTATATTTTACAAAGAAAGGGAGTATAATAAAAACATGGTTATTATGAGTTACTTTTTTAAATTATTGTTTCGTTATTTTTTATCTGAAAATATTTTTGACGGTACCTACCACAGCTAGTAGAAAAAAGTTATAGTATAGAAAATAATCTTTAGTTTGGGTGTAATGTCGATGGTTCCGGTGATAAGCGACATCAAAATTTGAATTTTTTTTCCCCACATTTAAAAAATTATATACAATAAAACGATAGACTGTCACTACAGTATCTTATATGTGGTGTATAAAAGCAAAGACAGCAATATCCAAAAAATTAAAAATTGTTTTGAATGCAGACACCGAGGATTCCTAATTTAAAATGTACTGAATTCTATATTTTATCTTTCTTCTTTCTTAATTATTCTTTATTTATTATTTCATCCAAAATTATGTTTCACATAATTTATGGGCTATGTTTTCTATAAAATCTCGAATTCAGTACATTATAAATTAGTAATCCTTAAAGTATGGATCACAACAGTATTTTTTTTTAATATTATGCCTTTGATTTTGTACCCCACAAAGGGAATATTAAAAAAAATTTAGCTTTAATACAAACCAAATAAAATAAAATAAACTTTTCAAAAAATATTTTTCAAATTTCTGCCTGGTTTTAATCATTAAAATTTAGTAATATTCTATATATTTATAATCTCAGTAGCAGCCAAATATTTTTTTTTGATTTGATTTTTCTGTTTGTCTTTTCTAATTGATTAATAAACTAGTATATACAAATTTATGAAGCAATCGATATTCATTAAGATACTTTGTTAATATAGTATCTTAATTGGCACAGATATTTGATTCTTAAAAAGTTTAGGCAGATCTTTGAAAAAAGAGACATTCAGATGGTTTATTTATTAATTTCATTGAGGAATTTTACATACCTAGTATTTTTTTAATATTTTCTCAAATTAACTCATAATCTTTATTATTTTGTTCTCACTGTATTGTAAGTTGCTCATCTTGGCACAGGTTCTTCCTAGTGAGATGAGCGGCTCCATTTCCTATGTCATGCATCAAGATGAAGATAAATAAATAATAAAAAAATAAAATTTAAATTTTGTTCGCTCCAGTTATCCTAAGGAAGGGAAAACCATGAGGCATGTCATGGACGGGACATATAGCGTAAGTAAATGAATCCCTTCGCGCACACAGCCTAAAGGATCAATATAAAAGGAAAGATGGATACGAAGATAATGTCAAGACCCATGAGGTACATCCTCCAGCATCCGGCGTCCCACAAGGACGTAAAAAAAGATGAAAGTAAATTTTACGGGAGTACTTTGAGGATATATTAAACACACAGCAGAATCTTAATAATAATTCATTTTTGAAAACGTGATTTCGGAAAAATCTTTTGTATGTAAAATAATGACGAAGTAACCCGTCAATTGCAGTGGGAATGAAAATATTTAATAGATTTCTCATAGACACGAAGCTATTTTATTATATGAGAAAGTAGGTATGGAAGTCTTTAAAAGGGTTTATGACCTATCGTATGGCTGGCATAGGTTCTTTTTTGGGTGTCCGTAGGTCCGTTAGCCCCATGGACACCCAAAAACGACCTCCATACCTAATTTTCCATAGCTTCGTCTCTATGAAACATCTATGATATATGTTGATTAATTATGTCCTCCTAAGGGGATAAAATCCAGCATTGTGTTCTTGAAAAATTTGAAAATACACAAATAATTTTTAACAATGATTTGTGTAGCGGAGTTTTTATATTTAATTCGTACCGATTATGTATGACTTTGAGAATTAATATTATATCGCATGCTAGAATAAATTGAATGTACCTACTATGTTGTAGAACATTTTGAAATAAATTGGAATAATCCAGAATTCGGTAAAATGCGACTGTATTCACGAAACTTCAAAAAATCCAGGATCCTTTATACTACGCAGCTGCAGACACCAGCACCAGTGTCAATATTAACAGCTAACGAAAACCACAAATAAACAAGCGAATAAACAAGCAGTAGACGAAATGGTTCTAAAAATATACAACACCGTAAAGTTATCTGCGTGCGGAATATTTCAGTGAGCGAATCAGTGCGGTGTAAACAAGTGTTCCATAGATAAACGGAGGATTCTCGAATAACGATCATTACAAATTACAAAAAAATACTCCAGTTAAATTCGTGTCCAGTGTATTTATAATAAATAAAAGTTTAGATTGTTGTGGATGTTTTATTTCGTCTCCCACCACTGCGAATCCATGACAATATTATAGATCAGTATTTAATCAAACATAATTACTTGGTTGTCTGTCCGTCCGTCTATCCCCGTAACTTTGGCCGGAGATGGGGCATGAACCCCGGGCCGCCAATCCCGAGCCGGCCAATTAACGCATGTGGCTAGGCCCGCCTCTCTGTAGCCCACCAAAAAGATGCTGTTTGTAAGGATTACTGTATTTTTTGTCTGTCACGTCAATCGCGATGTTTGTTCGGCCGAAGACCATCCGGAGTGACTCTCCCCTGGCTAGATATTTTGGGACGCGACGACAGATGTCGCTTGAGCATGACAGCGCTCTCTTCGCTTTCTGACCTTGGAGCACCGCCAATGATATTTTTACGCACCGCGTCCTTTTTATACAGTTTAATAAATCTCGCCATTACATTCATATTTATAATATTATAGCTAATTTTAAGTGAATTATAATAAAATATATATTGAATCTCGCCGCAATACGTACAAGCGCAAGACAATAGCGCGCCTATCGAATTCATGAAATTAAAATAAATAAACGGGGATATCGCCGCAGTTTGTGCAAGGAGATCCAGGATCCAGCCATCTAGTAAGTCAGATGATATCATTTTAGGTGGGTTTGGGTCTGACATTGTCTCGATTGACTTGTTTAAAATGATGTAACGAGATTAATTAATCAATTAGAAAGACATACAGAAAAATCTAATTCACAAAAAAATATATGGCTACTACTGGGATTCGAACCCAGGTCACCTCCTTTCCGGGGCCGGTGCTCTGACCACTAAGCTATAGCAGCCCTCTATGTTTCCGTGAATATATCGACCATATATGTAGTTCTCATTTTTATTAATTGATTAATAATAAATAACGACCATATATGTAGTTCTCATTTTTATTAATTGATTAATAATAAATAAAAATGAGAACTACATATATGGTCGATATATTCACGGAAACATAAAGGGCTACTATAGCTTAGTGGTCAGAGCACCAGCCCCGGAAAGGAGGTGACCTGGTTTCGAATCCCAGTAGAAGATTATATTTTTTCGTGAATTAGATTTTTCTGTATGTCTTTCTAATTGATTAATTAATTTGGTTTTAAAATTTCACAGAACTTTGTTCTGAAAAATTACAACATCACAAATATGAACTTGAATATATACTGTAATTAGGTTTAAAAGAATCACGCATTCATGTCGAGTGACAGTTGTTTGAAATGATCACAATACTACCGAAGATTCCAAAACGCCTGGTATAATCCACGGCTTACGAGAAACATCTGCTAAAGTCTGGAAACCACGAGGAAGTTCTCGTAAACACTGGAAACGCCTGGAAGGCTCGCTATTAGCCAATATAAATAGGACCGTGCGTGGGAGTAAGAGTGAATTGTTTTCGGACGCGTTGACAGCGATACCAAAGCGAAGGCAGTCGCGAGCTGCGGGCCAGGCCGACCAAGCGAGCGGTGATTAGACAGCGATATTCTACAAAGTTCTTACGTAGCGAAATAAACCGAAGCGAAAATAATAAGTGCGGAAATTGGATGAAAAACTCTAGTGAATAGTGAATAAAGTGTTAAAGCGAATATAAAGTGTCTATTTACGAGGGATAAATTTGCGAAACAGTTTAATTCAATATTAGCGTAACATTTATATAAGTAATATTACATTTATACATTTATATAAGTATATATGTGGCTTTGTAAGTTTATTTAATTAATTATTCAATAATCAATAAATCCATTATTATTATAGATATTAAATGTCCTCAATATCAATTTTTATATTAATAATCCAATTTATAACTCATCAAAGATGTTCAAAATCAAATACAGTTTTACTAACTTCGTCACATAAACAAACTGCAGAGATTCTGTTCATGGAAAAGAAAATAACAAAATAGGATTCTTCAAAGGAAAGCAAAGATAATTTTCTGGTAAGAGGTAAATATATGAAACGGAATCTGTTTTAGGTCAAGTTAAATAACAAACTATTTGAATTATTTTCACGCGTATCCAAAGAAGAGACTTGATTTGATTAACAATGATTGAATTGAATTAAGGATTGATTTTTAATTCTAAAAATTAAGACCAAACTGTAAATCTTTTTGTATAGAATAACGTAAGATAATTGGTTTAATGGATTAATGGTGTAATTTAAGATTAATAGAATAATGGTAACACCAGAGCTTTTTTCTATATTCTAGTTTAGAGACATAAATAATCGTATATTTTACATGGAGATTTTATATTCATGGCACTATAAAGTCGGCCGCTGACGAAACTGTTGCTAATATAAATGTTTTTTTGATTACAATATAATAGTACAAAGATTATTTGAATTTTTTTGGATAGGAAATAAAAAAATAATATTATTATTACATCTTAATAATAATAAATACTAAATGGATGCCCTTCAATAGCTGAAACAAGTAAGTGAACGGTATATTCATATAATTAATATAATGGTTAACCGCTTACAAATTTCAAAGCTTTAAAAATGGTTTAAAAATAATTATTGTTAATGGGTTTAATTTACTTTTATTTTAAACAACAACATACTATGCGTCAACTGACGTTAAATGCGTTGTTACATTACTGTCTGCCATGAAATGGTCACACAATTTTGTCTCTTTCTCAAATAGATAACGATAAAGCACACGAGTATCGGTATACAATTGACAATAATTTAATAAAGGTCTTCCAAGGCGGTTTTATCCACCATCTCAACTTATTTCACAAATAAACAAAGTTAAACAAATAAACAATATCTTTGTTCTAGGAGATATATTTTTTTGTCTTTATCCCAGTATGTGGGGATTTTAGTGCACACACTTCATATAAGTATAGACGAATTAAATTATAAATAAAGCCATATATAACATATAAGACGATATGGATATAGAAAAAGAAATTATCACATGCAGGCACATAATAAGTAAGATATATGAAGAAAAAATATATAGCAAAAATTATCAAAATAAATAGTTCTTACAAAATAAGAAAGATAAGAGGCGAAAAAGTAGGTATAAAAGTAAGTATTTACATAAAAAATAAGTATTAGTATATAATTAGGATGTATATAAAAATAAAGATAATGTGCGAAGCAAAAAGAGTAAGCATTAACATGAAAAATATATCATATAATAACGGCTTTAGCGAGCTGTGGCATATCGATTATGAGCGGTCGGTTTTTTTGTAAGTTTCTTGTTAACCGGCCGGATGCCGGCCGTACGTAACGCAGAATGTACCTACCCTATCTGCCGCGCAATTTCGCGCACGATTGCTGTTTTTTAGACACTTTTTTATGTACTAGTTAAATTCATTTAAAAATCAACAATAATTGCTAAGAAGTTGCAGTTTCTGGTTTCTCAATATAAAGACTTCAATAATTACTTATATTTCAATAATGACTTGTGCAATAATAACTTTATTAATTATGAAAATAAGTAACGAAATTTACTCTCAGAAATGTACGCACGTGTTTATCGAATATAACCATGGAAGCAATACCACTAATGATATTGTATTTCAATATTTTCGTTTTAAATATATCAAAGAATATAAAATACTTAACTTCAACACATTTTTTATTTAAAAATATCACTTTTTTAACAGATAAATAACACAATTAATGCGCGGTTTGAAGACGACATTTGGAATGATTTTTCGTCCGGTTTTCGCGACAAATGAGGTTACTTGACAAATAGAACTCGTTCATCCATTCAAAAACTTGAGATACAACCAATGATAAGCTTTAAAAACCCATAAACGCAGGGAAAACAGGCCGAATTCGCATACGTGTCTAGGAAGCGCAGATCTGCGCTCCGGCACACAGAGGGTACAAAAGTTATCGCGCAGATCTGCGCTCCAGCACCCGACCGGTTAAAAGTGTTTTGAGCGTTTTTTTTTTTAAACCGCGCGGTTCCGACTGGAGCAAGTCGGTGCATAAGTGTGTCACGAAATCGCCGCTGTCGAGTAAACAGCAAACGGCGAAGGCGCACTTAAAAAAAGAAATGGTACACCGGGGAACTAAGCCTCCCACTCGCAGAAGTACTCCACCGGGCTTATCAGACTTTTCTCATTCACTGCGCCCCGCTGTACACGTATACTCCGCTTCGCTGTGTGCGTGTGCAGGTTGCTTTGTACTTTGACGCGGTGGAAGTTTTTAAACGAAGTAAATACTTTTTTAATATACGCGTAATTAAAAACTACGATAAAATGTGTACAGAAATGTATGCAAATAGCGATAAAGCACAGCGCCATGAATAAAAAGCCAATGGTATGTAATTTTGCATTTTTAATGCAAAATTTCGAATAAGTCTTATTTAAAACGTCAAACTATCATTAAAGAATAAATAATTAATAAAATTAATAAAAATGTACTTTGTTTTCACCACTTATATATGTGTACAGGGTGTACCAGAGCTAGCAGCAGAAATTTAGGCCGTAGATTCCTGACTATGTTGTGAGTCTAAAATATTCAAGCAATCATGACCTAATATCAATAGTTATGGAGATATGCAATATCAAAGTTTGCATATTTTTCAATATTTATGACTTTTATGCAAAAAGTTGAACTATCATTACAGTAACTTATATCGATTATGAAAAATTCATTTACTTCAATACAACTTAAATAAAATGATAAAAACCTTGTAAAAAATAACTTTTATAAATTTTTGCAATGTTTTTATCTTTTCATTCGACTTCTATTAAAGCGAATGAATTTTTCATAATCAAA
Source organism: Agrypnia vestita (assembly GCA_016648135.1). Lineage (NCBI taxonomy): Eukaryota > Metazoa > Arthropoda > Insecta > Trichoptera > Phryganeidae > Agrypnia > Agrypnia vestita. The sequence goes on from JADDOH010016776.1 coordinate 19,575, forward strand.
ATAAGTTACTGTAATGTTAGTTCAACTTTTCGCAAAAAATAAGTCAGAAATTTTGAAAGAAAATGCAAAATTTGTTATTGCTCATCTCCATAACTATTGATATTAGGCCATGGTTGCTTGAATATTTTAGATTCACAACATATTCAGGAATCTACCTGCCAAGTTTCTGCTGCTCGCTCTGATACACCCTGTATATTGAAAATATCAACATGTTTCAGGGCCCATGGTCCCATTCGTTAGGATACAATGTATAATGTATACTAACAAATTAAAAATCTAAAATCTAAATATAGACAATAAAAATATAAATATACATATATATGGGAAATTAATAATAATTAAGTATTAACATGAAAACAAATTTAAAAGATAACTATTAGTAAAATGGACCTTTGGTTGAAACCTGGTTTGAAATAGTGATGAATAATTTCAAGTGCTTTTAAAATATAAATAAGCTACTCTGTATTTCATATAATAAAAAAAATAACGCATAAAATTAAATAAATCTTTTTTACTTAGTTAATCACCAATTTAAATAGAAAACAAAAAAGAATAACTCCATGATTTTTTATGTTGATTGAACAGTTTTCGTTTTATGATTCCGTATGATTCCTTTAGAAAATCGTATTATGTGTTTAATGAAATATTTTATGTTCTAAACCAATCACTGAACAATTTCACCATAGCATTACTCGACTTACGGATCGAAAGCACTTTACCTAATCTTCTCTTCCTTTACCTCTACTCTTACCTCCTCACCCTTTCCCTCCCATCCCTATTCCCGTTTTACTATTACAACTCATTAACTTATCTAATATCTTCATTTATTACCATTGTTTTACTTTAATATTATTTGTTGATTACTGTAATATATTCTCATAGCTTTTAAATATTCTCTTATCTAACAAGGTACTTAATTTAAATATCTGTGAATCTTTGTAATTGGTTTATGCAACGCTCTAACATTATTGTGTTTAGATTCCTTATTTTAATAAATTAAAAATTAAATGTAAGATCACCGAAATGCTTGGGGTGTAATTTTTATTCTGGAACAGTGTTTAAGAGTATTTATTCTTAAATTAAACTCTAAAGAGGTTCAACGGTTCTTAAATAAAGCTCTCTATTGAGTTCCAAGATTGTAACAATTTGTATTGAAAATGTTAATTCCGATAGTGGGGCAGACTGCCTTTTCAAAGATGGTGACCCATAGTAAATATAGACAGATTCCGCACTGAATATTAAGTTTTGTTCAATAAATAGCTTAGGGATTCACTGTAACGTGAATTTTAATGACGCGTATACATGAATGAGATTTTTTCAGAGACTCGATTCGAGAACGCGCAAAGAAGAGTACGAATGTACCTGCTCTAGCGTAGAACTATGGTTCATTTTTACTCCCTTTATATTAACTCGTGGCGTCTGTTTGCTTGCTTGCCGGCTTGCCGTCAACAAAAACTTTGGATCGATTTTTGACCCTTTTCCAGTGATCCGATCGAGCTGAAACTTTGCAAGCAGACTCATGGCGACGATCAAGAAGATCTATCAAATTTTCGTTAAAAAATAAAAATAATTATAGTATAATTTTGGATTTTTCAAATTTTTAATAGTTTTTTCAAATTGGAAACATTACAAAAGTTTGATCGCTAGTAACGGCGGGCGGCCCGATAACGTCGCGGAATATTTTCTAAATTTGAATTACTCCGTCGGTATACATAATAGGTATTTCACTACACAAAGCATGAAGTGTCTTATCAAAGCTCAAAACATCTGACATTTTAGAAATATATTAAATTACTGTAAGTTTAGTGTTATGTTATATGTTTTAATTCGTATTTAATTGTTGTTATATTTTACAAAGAAAGGGAGTATAATAAAAACTTGGTTTTTATGGGTTACTTTTTTCTTTTTCTATTGAGGCGACTTCGAGATTATTTCGAGGTTTCTTTCTATAAAAAAATACTCAAAATAAGTTAGATGGACAGAGTTACGAATGAAGATGTTATGTTTCGGAAGATTAAAGGCAGATACGTAATTAAAATAATAAAAGTCGTAAAACTTGAATATCTAGGATATGTGATTTCAGAAAAAAAGTTCGAGATCCTGCACTCCATAATGCAGGGAAATCGACCGTTGGAGTTCATCTCGGATTCTAGAGGAAAGGAAGTTTCTTGATAGTAGTGAGTTAAGTATTTCGTCTTGTTTCTTTCCCTTATTATTATCACAGTCTACAATTCAATTTCTTTTCCGTATTTTCCTTGTATTTTTATTTATTTCAAAAAATCCTTGTTTACAAATAAAGGTACTTAATACTAGTTTAACAATAAAATATAAGATAAATTACACTTTTTGTTTTGTTAAATTTGTGGATTATGCCACTCTACTAGGCTACGCCTGTCCCAGAGTGGCGTTATAGAACACATTATAATATTTTTTGAATTCGTCAGTAATATTTATTTTCATAAGGTAGTAATTATATATCTACAAAGTATCAAGTGTAATGTTAATGAAAGTTGAGTGAGTCATAAGTCCACGTGTAAATATGTGTAGAATAATTGTTTAATGTAAAAAGGGTTAAAGTTTTGTATAAGATTATTTTTTATTTTCCTTAATTAATTTATTTATTTATATAGGTATATATTTTTATTTGTAGACATTATTATGCAATTACAGTAAGTAAATTTTCAGTTGCTGTTCTACCTTTGGAGGTAAGCCAGTTGTTTGCTAAAGCTTTTATTTTATTAATTGAGTATATTTTGATTTCCGGGAAGTCTGTTTTAAATATGTTTAATATTTTAGGCCCTATGTATGAGTAATTTTTCTGTCCATATGTTGTCTTAGTTTTTATGTATGTATATATACCATATTTTCATCCATTCTCATCCGATTCCCGCTAGTCCTGCCCCAACCCCTTTTCTTAATTCCGGCGATTTGCGTCGGTAACAAATACTATTTTCTATTTTTCTTGTAATCAATTCAAATTGCATCGTATATATATTTCTTTTCCGAATTCTTTTAACGTTAATATTCAAATATTCACTTAAATATTCTTAATTATTCTTTTTCTTTATATTAGATATAAGAATAGATGAAGAAGAAAAAGATAGATATAAGAATAATTATATTATTCTTAATAAAATATTAAATAAATATACTTAATTAAAATAAAACGGAATAACTTTAATATTCAAAATTCACTTAAATAATTATACAGGTTTTGTAAACTTAATGAAAGATTTTTGTACTGTCATCCGAAATACGTCGTTCTACCAAATTTTAAAACGGTTGTTGATAAATTTTGAAGCCAAACCATTGTATTGTGTTGTATTTTACATATCCTTTGGTATAAAATTAATTGGGATTTCCGTCGGTGTATTGTGTAACCAATAGCGACAAATTGATACTGTTGACGTCATAATAGAACGCCGTTGTTTCCTTTGTATGTTGTTTTTTCCTTTACAAAGATATCGCGTTGCACGCTTTTTAATTACCATTGGCTTACAAGACAGCAACTCTCCAGAGCTCCTGTGTAAAGGACTGGAAGACTGCTTTGATAATGGCTTTCCTTCGAGATACAATGTTATCCTGATTCTTTCTTCCTGATACAATATTACATTCATTAGATTAATTCCTTCCTTTTCCGTTGCAACTATTTTCAAATTATTTTCAGATGCCACTTAAATACATAAGACACAATGGAGCATAATAATATGTTGTTTTTCAAACAGTGGAATTTATTAGAATATATACAATTTATTTTTAGAAAGATTTTCTCAGCTGTATGCGATAATAACATACCTCGTTATCAGAATGACTACACAGTTTATTCAGTGTTTTAACTTACGCATTGTAATTTAAATGTTTTTAGAAAATCATTCGATCGGATCGTTCGAAAAGCTACAACATTGCAGGTTCCGATTAAATACTTCTTTATAAATTCTGTGCCGACCTACAAGAATTATCCAAAAATTTTAGTACAAAAATATCACATAGCAAATACCTACACGAATTTAATGCAAAACAAATTGTAACTATGAAATTCTCACTACAAATGAAATATTAAAATATCAAAATCAATTGAATTCATCTTCAAAAATAGCAAAATAATTTTCTGGTGACATTATTAATATAATTAATAAAAATTTACTACGTTTATACCATTTTTGTATTAAAAATATCAACATGTTTCAATAATTATATACTGACGAAGGGGCCATTGGCTCTGAATATATATATATCATTCAATACAAAAGTGGTGAAAACCAAGTTTATTTTTATTAATTTTATTAATTGAATTCAATTTTATTCCTATCTTTTCTCATAGTGAACAGTGAACTTAAGTTTCACACAAACATTACACGTAACCATAAGAACACTCACTATTCACTCGCACAATTGATGAAAATAGTGACGCATTTGAAAATGATTATCTAATCGATTGTAACCTTGTTTGTGTTCTTCTTATGATTATCTAGTCAATTGTGACCTTATTTGTGTTCTTCTTATGATTACCTAGTCAATTGTGATCTTACATGTGTTCTTCTTATGATGCCATCTCCTATTGGCGATTACGACTTAATTTATCATCGCGCGGAACAACTCAGTAACTTCTTTGTGTAACAACTTATTATTGTAATAACTTAATTGTGTAACCAACCGTAAACACGTGAAAAATTACGGGACACAAGAATTGCAAGAATCTTGAAGCTGGTTTTCTATTCATAAAAATTCATGAATAGAAAACCATTTGTTTTTCAAAATTGACTTTATTCGCTTAAACCTAAAACCAATTTCAAATTCAATTACAAACGACATTTTTCGAGTACATAGTGATTGGGCTGCACGCACCCAGCACTAATTACCACCGGAAATACCGAGTAATGAAGACACTCTAAAATAATCCATGTGGTCATTAGTCGGGGATAAATCCGTTTATCGTATTTAAGGTAATTTTTTTTTTTAAATAAAGATGCGAACACGGAATACGTGTCACATCAATATGCTTACTATTTTCAAACTAAGCTAAACGCTTGTGCTATGAAAATAGGACTAACTTGATATTCTGGGCTGAGATTCGAACCCGCGACCTTTGGATCACGAGGCGAGTGTCCTAACCACAAGACCAACAAGCTACTCGACTGTACTGTGTAATGTTTATTTATTATTTATAAATAATACACGACCTTAACTGGGCATTTACATAATATAAAACACAAAGTAGTGTAGCTAACTGAGTACAAAAAATTAAATAATATCAACAATATAAATACAACAAGTCATCATTTGATACATTTGAAAATTCAATAAGTAATTATCAGAAAGTGGTAAGATAAAAAGTAGTTAGACGTTAAAGAAATCGCAATTATTAATTAGTAAAAAGTGGTAAGATAGTATACTAAGAAGTAAAAGAAAATCAATAGATACATAAAAAGATACAAATTTCTGTTCTTATTTTATACTTTGCTTCTATTTTCTTCGATACTTCTATTTTCAAGCGTATTATACTTTTCTTGATATATTTCTGCGTTTATTTTATACTTTATCTATTGCTATAAATGAGCTTTATGCTACTAATTTTACAATATTTTTTGAGTAGGTATTTTTAAATATTTAGGAACACTATTACTGGATTTTTATTAGGGGATTATTAGTAATTAAGATAGATTATTAAATTGTTTTCATTATTTCAGATAATTTTAAAAATTATTTTCCTATTTGTCTCACAGAATATTGAAATATTGTTCTGTAATAAATTTATTTAATTCCTGACACTAAGTTACATAAGTTGTTTGTTCAACCATTTTTATCATTTATATCTTTTTTTAAATGTCATTTGAATAGTGGCGAGTTATAACATAATGATTTATCCAAGATATATTAAAGAAATCTATATATATATATATATACAAATATTTATTTATTTATTTTTATGGGGAAGTAGGTATGGAAGTCTTGAACTATCGTAAGGCTGGCTCAAGTGGTCACTCTACACAATGTATCGTTCACCATTTTCACCCGTGAGAGAATATCACATCTATCAAATTTTATGAAAGTTGTATATATATTTAAATTTTATAAAACGTTTCACATGTGTGTTCTAATTATTGTTAGCGCGACCGGCATCCAAAGCTTTTTCATTCCCTTAATTAACCACAGATGTCACTAACGAGATGTCTGTTTTTGTAATATCCTTTGTATGTGTAATGAGATTCTTCCGAATATAAATATCATTTCATTTTTTTTAAACTCCTTTTCAGACCATTTTTTTTTATTCAAAATATTGAATTAATATTCTAATGTCTTATTGCTTGTTTATAAAAATAATTTCGATTTGCTAATAATACACATTACATTGTTTTGTACTTGTGGAGAGAATTCCTCGTTTGAGAGACGCTCATTAGCATTCCTGATGCGGATGCACGCATCCCTGGCGCAGGGCTCGGTCCCTGACCCGGACGAGCCGGGATCCAGTCCCAAGTTGGAGCACAAAGAGCTGCAGCAGGATGTGCCGCTCCAGATAGCGTCTCCTTTGAATACCCTCGCTGGCGAGCCCAATTGTGCGGAAGTACCAGACACTTGCGTCGCTAAACGTGATCGAGAAATAGGTTAAGATTTCAGCGAAGTCGTGTCAGAAGAGCAACGAAGAATGTAAATATACTTTGTGAAAAAAAAAATTTAAACTTATTTTAATATCGAGTTTATTGCTTCCGATGGAATTATTAAATATACTAACTATAGTTTTGATAAACTATAGTTAAAAAGTGTAATAAATTGCATCTTATATTACAAAAATAAAAAATATAAAACTCTAAAATCATATAAGTGGAAATAAAACGATAGTTTTTTAAACCAAATTTGTTAATCAATTAGAAAGATATACAGAAAAATCAGATCCACGAAAAAATATTTGGCTACTATCGGAATTTGAACCATGAATCTCCTCCTTTCCGGAGCAGGCGCGTTATCTAATTACGCTATAGAAGCCTTGTATATTTCCTTGACTATATCGACCTTATTTTTTAAAAATTTATTAATAATCAATTATTGATTAACATTTATTATCCATTTTTAGAGCAATACACTTTTTCTGATACGGTAGGCACAAATTACTTTGCGTTCCTGCCACTAGAGGACGCAAAAATTAACCGTATAATTCATTTTTATTTTTGGACACATTTGATACAACGTGCGTACGACGTAAAAAATTTACAACTTCACAATAAAAATGTGATCTTGAATATATTATATGTATATGTGTTGTATCAAATGTGTCCAAAAATAAAAATGAATTTAACGGTTAATTCTGACGTCCTCTAGCGGCAGGAACGCAAAGTAATTTGTGCCTACCGTATCAGAAAAAGTGGATTGCTCCAAAAATGGATAATAAATGTTAATCAATTAATAAATGAGACTTACAGATAAGGTCGATATATTCACGTAAAGATACAAGTTTCTATAGCGTAATTGGATAACGCGCCTGCCCGGAAAGGAGGAGACCCATGGTTCGAATTTCGGTAGCAGCCAAATATTTTTTCGTGGATTTGATTTTTCTGTATGTCTTTTTTATTGATTAATTAATTTTGTTTTAAATTTTACAGAACTTTGTTCTGAAAAAATTGCAACTTCGCAATAAGAATGTGTTTTTGAATATAATATATAATAGTTTTTGATTTAAGGCGATCGTCCAGCAATGTGGGCAAATTTCGTTTTTTTTTTTCATATCTTCTCTTTAGCTTTTTATCACTTTTTTGTTTGGAAGTATATCGATTTAAAATGTATGCATCAAGTGCCATATATTTTAAATATAGATATCTTCTTAAAACGAAATAAATTAAATTATTTGATAAGTTAATAAATTACCAAACCTATGATGTTTTAAAAATGAAGAAAATCGCTCCATCATCCATTTCCGATTGGTCGAACCATTCTAAAGCTACTTTCACACTCTAACCTCAGATCATCACAGTCTTAAATGTTATAAGTTTAACTCATTATTTTTGTAAATAGAATTATTAAAATTATTAAGGTAGGATTAAGGTAGCTGGGGCGGCCGTAAGGGGTTATCCATAAAGTACGTCACACTAATTTCGTGATTTTTGACCCCTCCCCTGTCCTTGTTGGTCACATTTGTGAGACCCCCCTCCCTTTTCTTTGTTCTTGAATTTATTTATGTATTTCTCTTATGCAATAAAGACGTATCTAATGGTGTCGGTCTGTGAATGGTTTTGTTTTTGCGGCCGTGCCGCCTCGCACCAGTTTATACGACCCGTGCGGGGCAGCACGGTCTTGCATTGTAGCTAAAAAAATGTCAACCTGGAGACGAATGAGAAGGACCGATATGGGAGCTTTTGCTCATAAAACGGTCCTGGGTAAGCGGTGGGTACCATTCACAGACCCCCCTCCCTAGTGTGACGTCACATAAATAGCAATTATACATTTAGAAATTGACGAATAGACGAAACACTTAGCATTCGATGGATTCACCGTGCGGGTGCCGGGTCCATCGCATTGCAGAGAGGGGAGCCGAGAACAGTGCCTGGGACTTGTGACCCAGGTGTAGGTTTAAGGGGCCCCCTTATGATGCATCAGCACTCACCTCCACTATTTCGGTCTCTCCCTGCCTAACCAAATCCGATAAGACTCCGTTAGTGCCGTTTTCGATACGCATTCTAATATGAAACGGAAGATCTTTCAGGGCTTTTGCCGATAAACCTCTCGCGCCTACCTCTATCGCGTACAATTGAACTATATAGCCGTTTTTATTAATTTGTATTAGATTTTGAAATGTGAGGTCACGAAACTTAGGATCCCTCCCACCCCTCGTCACACAATGTCACAATTCGTCAACCCCCTCCCCCCCCCCTTAACGTGTGACGTACTTTATGGATGACCCCTAATAGGACTTTAGAAAAAATTGCTAGGGGGGATACACGTCTATGTGCTGTTACTTGTTAATTTTTATTTTTACTGCACGTATCATTAAAAATAAAAATTAACAAAAAAGTATAATTCTTACTTACTTACTTACTTACCATTACGCCGTTTACCATTACGTGGGGGTAGGCAGAGAGGATAGAGCGCTTCACTCTTCTGTCCTTTACAACTCTCGCCTCATCCACATTCACACAACATCTTCGCATGCAAGCTCGACGGTTGTTGAGGCTTCTAACGAGACCATCTTCCGCGGTCGCCTTCTCTTTCTGGCGCTGTCAACACTTGCATTATATATCTTTCTTACCATTCTTTCCTCATTCATTCGCTCAACATGCCCAAACCACCTGAGCGACCCTGTTTTGATTCTATGAATTATGCTAAGATCAGCTTTACATTCATTCCATCTATCATAAATGGATTTGCCTCACACACGTCTAAGGGATCTCCACTGCATTCAGTCTACTTTCGTTCCTCTTCTGCCAGCTCCAGGTTTCACTTCCATATATCAGTGCGTGCATACATCATACATAATACTAATTCAATACAATATAAAGAAAATGTTGTTATCTCGTGTGTTCAATCGATTTCTAGTTATTTCCAAATTATTCCAGACCATGCCGACATATGTGCAGCCGCGTAATTGCCCGATTTTGTGTAGTTCTTTTTGCTTTGTGATCTTGACAATATAATATACGCTTGAAAATAGAAATGTTCAAAAATGTATTTTTTCCACGTTATAAATTGTTAAAGTTACATTTTTAGAGAAGTAAAAGTATTGAATCATTCATTTACTTAGGTGCGTGGGAGTTTGTTCGTATGTAAATAAAATCTTACCTTTCACATAAACTGGAATCATGAATATTAAAGCAAATTTTATTTGTGTAGCGAGTTTTTCATCGCTGTACGCCATAATATTTATGTAATAGCTGAAACATATATTTATTTTGAATATCAAATCATTTTTGCTGATTGTGATCCAGGGTCTAGATCAACCCTTATTTGAATCGCGAGTGGACCGACTAATGAGAGAGCGAAGCAAAACCTCGAGCACACGGGCCTAACTTGCTTCGCTCCCCCGCTTGGTCATTCCGTATTTGTCCTTTCAACTGTCTAAAAGCGTTTAGTTTTTAAATGTAATTACCTTGAAACCAAAATTCGTTCACTGTGATTATTATTCATTATTTAATTGCACCTTGTGCTCTTCTCACACACACATCACATGAGGTTTGATAATATCATACAAAAAATTGTATGAATGCCGCAAGATTATGTAGTTGAGGGGAATATTCATTTTTCAGTTGTTCTTCTGAAAGAAGGTTTACACGTTGTGGTGACATATTAATTTAACTAAATAAAATCAAAATTACTTTGTTTTCACCACTTTAATAACAGCTACGTGTGTGTCTTTACCTTTCCTTATTCGTTTTTGAACTGCGAAGAATTGCGTCTCTTGTGCCTGCTCCTCTACTAAAGTCAAATTGATCATCCGAAAGGGCACCTCCAACCTTCGTTTCCGCTTTTTTCATAATTATATTTGCCTGTTTCTTTTACGCATGCGATATCAGACTATCGACAAGATGAGAGAAGAAATGAGAGATTGGCCCAGTGTATAAATCCAAGGACAAAAAATTATCTTGATTAGATATGCCGACAATATTGCACTGCTTGCGTAGTCGGAACAAGAATTATACGAGGCCCTCCTGAGAAAGACGGAAAATGTTTTGGCAATTAACTACAACATGAAAATAAACAAGGATAAAACAAAGTGCATGGTTGTTGAAAGAGAAGAGATGTCTACATATGTTATTTTTAGTGGTGTCGCTATCAAACAAGTGAAAGAATTCACATATTTGGGTAGCAAAATTTCCCAAGATGGCCGCTCAGAGGCTGACATCATAAGCAGAATACAACAGGCAAGAGTCGCCTTCGACAAAAAATCTAAAATCCTTGAATCCCCCAACATAGATTTAAAGGTTCGGAAAAACTCTTGTCTGGAGTGTGCTGATGTATGGCAGCCAAACATGGACCATCGGCCAGACCATGTCCGGGAGGCTAGCGGCCTTTGAGAGTTGGTGCTACAGGCGCATGGTGAGGATCCATTGGTCAGAAGAAGAGGTATTCAACAGGTGGGGCGAAAAGAGGCGGCTCTTGATCAGAATCGTCCAAAAACGAGCCAATTGGATAGGCCATAATATAAGTCACTCAGACCTGCTTTTTACCATCGTCGAGGGAAATATTGAAGGCAATAATCATAGAGGCCGCCCAAGATCAAGCTGTGTAGACCAGGTTATCGGAGATGTGCGTTATAGCGCCTAAAAAGGGTGGCAGGTGACAGAGAGGAATGGAGAGTTCGAGTGTTTGGTGCAAATCAATAATAGGATTGGGAATCAAGAAAAAAATAGATAAAATCTTCTCACATCAACCCTTTCACAATGTAAATTTATTTTTCATTTTAGTATACTAGTTATCTTGAAAATGATAAAATTGTTCTCGAAACACGTTGATATCTTATCAATTAAAGTGGTGAAAATCAAGTTATTTTGATTTTATTTAATTGACTTAGTTATTCTCAATCTACCGGCATTATTTTGTGAATAAAATTTATAACCCTTTTTGCATATTTTAATGCTCTTGTCGTATCCACTGTTGTTATTAAATTTTTATTTAAATTAATCATTAAAATAAATTTAAATTAAAAATGTTATAATTCTCAAATTGAGCACGCAACGTAGTGTAGACGTGTGCTGTACACGTCTTTCTACTTAAGCGAGATAAACGAATTAGTATGTTCAAGCCATGCATACGAGGCGAATTGTATCGCTAAGTTGGTTTTTATACCCGTAAACACAACAAAAAAATGCACGACTTAGGGCCGGTTGTTTCAAGTTGGATTAAAGTAAGCGTTCTTTTAAAGCATAGATTTTTACGTTCTCCACCAATCAGACGACCCGTTTTCGTAAAAATCTATGCTTTAATCGACCGCTTACTTTGATCGAACTTGAAACAACCGGGCCTTACACATACTACTTCTATTGTTTTTCTTAAATAGAAAGAGATCTACCAACGATACGGTAAGAAAAGATCCGTAAAATAAGGTATTGCTGCATTGTTATTAAATCAATATTTGTTATCTTTTCTTTGAAAAATTATTTTAAATACGGACTAGCATACTGGCGAAACTTATTTGATCAATATACGGAATTCATTAAATTTAATTTAAAATACCTACCTATAGTAATACATAACTAATATTTTGAACCGAAATATTAAATATTATGAAAAAGTTTAATATTTATTATTATTATTTTTTTTAAAATAGAGATGCGAACACGGAATTCGTGTCACATCAATATTCTTACTATTTATAAATTAATCTAAACGCTTCTGCTATGAAAATAGGACTAACTTGCTTGTCTGGAGTGAAATTCGAACCTGCGACCTTTGGATCACGAGGCGAGAGTCCTAACCACAAGACCAACAAGCTAACTTCAAACAAGTTAACTTCCTGGAAGTGTTATATTTAAGGCAGGGTCGTAACTGCTGAGTTAGGAACGTTGAAAAGAGGTCCATAATTTAATAATATTGCGATTTTTTTCTTTCATTTAACTAAACATTTTTTTGGACGTCAGTTCCTATTTCCCTCTGGATAAATCTTAGATGTGTTCAATTTTATATTTATTTTTGTATCGTGCATGAATTAGGTATATGCCAAGGATAATAAAAAAGTAACCCATAAAAAAGTTTTTACAATACTCCCTTTCTCATTTTCGGGCTTCGCGTCTACCACGTGCGATGAAATATCCATACAACTTGTATGAAAAAAAACATTAAAAATTTATAAAAAACAAAATTATACTATAATTATTAATTTTTTTAACGAAAATTTGATAGATCTTCTTGATCGTCGCCATGAGTCTGCTTGCAAAGTTTCAGGTCGATCGGATCACGGGAAAAGAGTTAAAAATCGATCCAAAGTTTTTTCGACGGCAAGCCGGCAAGCAAGCAAGCAGACGCCACGAGTTAATATAAAGGGAGTAAAAATCTTTCAATTGCTTTACAAATTAAGTACACAAATAATGGACTTTCTTGTGGTATGAAGGAAAAAAAATTATAAAGTGCTCATCGTTACTCAATATATTTTCACAAAATCGAGGCAAATGAAACACACGATTATTAAACAGCTTAAATCACTGGACACGAATTTAACCGGAGCACTGTTCTTTATTTCACGCCAATTTCGTAATTTGCACAATTCCTCACTCTTAAATATTTCACATATACGTAGATAGGTACTTTTCTTATCTAACGCTTGTCAAAATAACTCTGCGTAGCGGCTTGTTATCTGTGTTAATATATAAAACGGTAAAGATTGTAAGTTTGGATGTAGGAGGTAATTTCCGAAACTACTCGTCCGATTTCAAAAATTCTTTCACCAATATTTAGAATGAACTTTAACGGTGGACATAAACTATACATTATCCCATTAAAATAATAGGGCCTTACGTGGTGATCTATTTTAAAATTAAAGTCGACGAAAAAATGGTCGAGTGATATATTTTTTACAAACACTTAACGGTAAGAGATATTAAAATATTTTTTATATAGAAGATGTGAAACTTAAGAAGTTCTATAAAAAATCCACGAATATCCACATATATCTATGTGTTAAGGTTAATACGCAAATTGATAAAATGTTACAAAAAATTTACGTTTGCGAAGCTGCGCGGGTAAGCTAGTCTGTACATATAAAACTCAATGTCTGTCTGTCTGTTCTCTATACAAATCTACACCGTTTGTCCGATTCGATTCAAAGTTTGCATACTTATGCTTTAGGACCAGGCGGTTAACATAGGCGACATTTCCCCCCTATTATTTTACCCTTTCCCCTCTCCGTGACATATTTACGATGCAAATCTATACCGTTCGAATCGAACCTTTGTTTCCCCCACAAATTTATTTTTAACTTAATCCTTAACCCGTGCAAGACCGGGTACAAACAGCTAGTATCTTATACACTCAATGTCGGTTCGCGAAACATTGAGAATGATCAAATGATTTTTCTACATTTTTAGAGATTATGGTTCAAACGAGAATTGTTCCGTTAATTCTAAATTCAAGATGGAATTTTCGAAATAATTCAATTGTAATTGCTATTGTTTTAGACGATCGTTACATTCTGTATAACATCTAAAGTATTATAGTTAAAATGTATAATTCTTATGCTTAATATTATAGTTATTAAGTTTGGTGTCCACCATAATACCAGCACACAATTGCTGCCTGGAGACTATTTTATTTTTATTTTGTTTGTAATTATTTTTTTACTCATCTGTGTAAAATAGAAATTAAAAAATAAGATTAAAATTTTCAATGTTCTTTAAATTTATTTTTATCTAATTAATACGTGAGCATAAGGATCATTGATTTCAATTTTAAATTTTAAATTAGATTTTAATCTATAAACAAAATTCAAGTACTTTAAGATTCAGCAAAATTATGTAGGTATATACTGAAGTCGTTGGTTTAGTAAAGAAACTGTATGCATAATGAAATTGTTGCATAAATATTTTAGTAGAAGTAGCAATTCAGTTGTGTTTTTACCGTCTATCCTTATTTATTTTACAATAAGCAGACGATTTAATTTAAGTTTATATTATAGAATGAGGGAAAATGCGCTCAGCGTGTTTACACCGAAGCTACGCCACTGATTAAAAAATAAATAAATTTACACAATTACCTTCGTATTTAACCTCATTGGCTTAATATTAAAACATTGTTTATTTTCCAAAATATTCACGGGTATTCATATTATTTTTAACTGCGTTATACGTTAAGCTAATACGTCTATCTAACATATTATAATGGTAAAATATACGCGTTGCGAGCTTCGAAATAAAACCACAAAGGTGTAAATATCTCGTAACGAATAAACTTTTGTAATAAAATCTTTATTTTATACAAATAATGTGTTTAAAGCCAATCAAAATATGTTTGATTAATGTGTCAGGATTATTAGGCCTCTGTTTGTGTTTATGGGAAAGTTTTAATAGCGCAGTAATATTATATGACGTCATCACATTAACCCTTACTTTATGAAAAGTAAACAACGTGAACAGACAAACATTTTAAGCCGTTGTAGATGTACCGTAACACGGCAAAAACAGTTACACCCCCCTATACATACAATTTCGCTGTCTGTCTGTCCGTAAGTTTTTGTAACGTCCGTAACTTATTTTATCAAAACTTTTTCTTTTGTCTTTTTTTTGTAAATACATAAATATTGAGTAGTTTGTTGGTCTTGTGGTTAGGACTCTCGCCTCGTGATCCAAAGGTTGCGGGTTCGAATCTCACTCCAGACCAGCAAGTTAGTCCTATTTTCATAGCACAAGCTAGTTTATCTTAGTTTCAGCTTAGTTTGAAAATAGTAATAATATTGATGTGACACGTATTCCGTGTTCATATCTCTATTTTTAAAAAAATAAATATTTTTTTAGGAACTGACATGTAAAAGAAGTACCGCCATTTTAGGCGGGTTACAATAAGTAATATTGTAACGAGGCTTAAATCACGCACTCAGGTCAAGTGAATGTTGTTTGAAATGTCACAACACTATCGAAGAATTGAGAACGGTCTACAAAGTTCTACGGCTTTCGGGAAGCATTTGAAACATTCTAAAAGAATCTAGAAGCCACGAGAATCGACTCCTAAATACTGAGATGCCAAGAAGGTTCGATACCAGTATTGGCCAGATATGAATAAGAAGCGCGCGGGAGTAGAGTTGTTGTCGTTTTGGTGCGCTTAAAAGCGGAACAGAAGTCAAAGCAGCCGTGAGCTGCGGAGATCAGGATGGTCAATCGAGCGATAATTCGACAGCGAATAATCTGGAAAATTCTTACGTAGCGAAAGAAGCCGAAGCGAAAAATACGTGCGGATATTGGATGGAATGTTCTAGTGAACAGTGAATAAAGTGTTAACACGATTAAGTGTCTATTTACGAAATAGTTAAATTTGAATAATAGCGTTAAATAAAATAGTGTTTAGTGACTTTGTACGCTTGATTAATTAATTAATCTGTAATTAACACGACACGTGACAATATATTTTTATTGTCCCAGATGTACTGACTCATATTTACGTACGCTGAATATTCAGACAAAAGTTCAATCTCGATTGACAGATGCTCAATTATTTAACCTTAATAAAAAAAATATAAATAATATTTTCACCTGTTTTAAAGCGAAAGAAGTTGAATATTCCCTATAATTTACTGCATTTTTTGTTCACATTTTTTCAGAAATTTAAAAAAAAAATGAAAACTTTGATGTCGCTTATCTCCATAACTGTCGACATTTCACTCAAAGTGAAAGAAATATTTTCTATTCAAAATTGAACAAAGAAGACTCCTTCAAAGTTTTTGCTACTAGCAATGCGAAACCCTGTGTGTTATAATGCTTGTATTTTTAGTTATTTAGTTTCTATTTTTTTCAAGACATTTTTTTGAAATTTTCTTCACAAATTATTCGGTACTACATTTATTTGATTATAAAATATGATTTATTTTGTTTTGTGTACATATATTGACTAATTTGTTGGATTCTTTCAAAAAATACAATAACATTGTTTAATATTTTTAAACAAGAATCAAGGGTATATAATAATTGTATAATTAAATATCAGAATTTAAAAAAAAAATTAATAAAAGGATCCAGACATTTTTTGAAATGACATTATTTAAAAAACACATTTTTAATTTCGCCATTAGATCCTCGACTCGGATGTTAATTCCCGGATTCCTCGACAAATGTTTGACAGTTATAGTACTACACAAAAGGACAGGGATTAGCTGCTCTGTGGAACGGGAACAATTATCCTCTGGTGCGTAAAGAAGCCTCCGTTCTAAAAACGTTTTTGAATCTCGGTAAGTATACAGCCTTACCTATCTGTATCTAATGGCCAACATGTTAGTAAGATAAGCTCATTTTAAGATTTCTCAACAGTTTTTTTCAAATTATTTTTTTATTCAATATTTTAAATATTGAATAACCATGTTGTTCTAGACCATATTTGAGATTTTCATTACTTCGACTGAAATATAAGGTTTTTTATATATATTTTTTATATATTATTTTATATATTTTTGATCGTTTCATGTAGGTTATTCGAGCTCTTCAAATCTTACTGACAAATTGATAGAAGATATTGTGACTAATCGAATGGTCATATTTAATATCCGCGTTACAATATTGTATTAAAAAAATTGAAAGCAAAAATGTCTGCGTATTTACTTTTTTGGCCGAAATAACAATGTACTCAGGCGCGTGCAGTGGGAACATTGAAGCATGACTTTTTTGTAGACGTATATTTTAGAAAAAAATATTTATGCTACAGATTTTTATGATATATCAAAATATGAATGCTATGATAATAATTGTGATTGAAATATTACGTAATACATGTTGTATTCCGATTTTTTTCCTAATTATTGGTTACGTAAAAGTCATGCTGCGATGTTCCCACTGCACGTCCCTGAATATACTTATGGCAGTGTGGCAACGGTCATATTTCATATTATGAGGAACATGAGTACAAGACATTCAGAAATAAATTGATCTAAATAGATAGATAGATAATTAAAATAAATAGATAGATCTTATTGTATGAATGATCCTGTACCTATTCATGAAATTTTGCACCATGATATGTATTTATAATAAATAAATAAAAAATAATACGGTGTAGTGTGAACAAAAAGGTTATTATTAAAAAAGGTAGTCTATAAAACGACATTACTCTACTTGAGTTTAAGTGTATATTATTCTACTCGAGTAAGAGATGGTCAGAACCTCTCATCAACAGGTGATGTATTAAACTAACTACATTAAAATATATAAAAAAACATGGCCTTAGGTAAATTGTAATTCGAGGAACTTCTCTTTCGAGCAATCATACATTCGGAAAATTTGACTACCGAACAACTGATTTCGAGCAAATGATTTAGAAGAATTTACCGGCTATCTTTATATAGGCTTTAGTGGTTCTTTATTATAGGCTTATAGGCTACGGTGGTTCTTCACACTGTAGACAAAATATATAATGATATTTCTGACCATATTCTGAATACTTTTTATCTATTCTGTACCTTTGTTCTGTCATCAAATCATTTACGGTCTGTACAATATAAAATTAAATAAAATCAACAGAAATAATGACTGTACTTAAAACGGATTGGCTGTTGATTGAGTCTTTGAACCTATGGTAATCTGAGGCATATAGTTTGGATGGACCCTATTGGACCCTTTATATGGAGCGCGTCGACCAATCAGATACCAAGAACGCGGTGGCAGCGAAGATTTTTATTTGATCATAGAGCCATTTTTTTTTTTTTTATTATTATTTTTTTTTACTAACTAAATTAACATTAAATTTTATTAAGTATACAAACTTGTAACATTTATATTAAAAATGTACAGTATAAATATTGAATCGCCAGAAATAAATCAGTGAATATATCCCTCGGGAGTGTCTACTCATATCCCACAACTTGGTGACGATTACCATAATTTTTTTTTTTAATAGTTCTTAGGTTTGTTAATATAACATTTATATGTAAAAAAAAATTACATTTTATGGTCACTTTTTTAACTAAATTCTATATTTAATTATGAGTTCATATTTTCATTTACCTCCTTTACAATACAATTTACTCTTACATTCCACCAATCAAATAAAATCTATTTTATTTTTTTATTTATTTAATATATAGTACAAATACAGTTCTTATATATTTACATATTAGATTAACATTTTTTAAAATACTTTATAGTCATGTAGGACCTCATCAGTGAAAAGAAGCTCTTGAGTCTGATGAGGGAGCCACAGTTCTTATTATTATATATGAGTAGTATATTCAAGTTATTTATTAATACGGTAAAAAAGATAAGTTGATAATGAAAGTATTGGAGTTATTTTGGAAAAAGCTATAGGTTTAAATGATTTATGAATTTAAGTTTGATTTTAGAAATATTTTAATTTCTTTGATTTGCTCTGAAGGGTTACTGATCCATCGTATCTCGATAGGTAAGTTATTATAGTAATTAATGGCTTTATAAATATAGTGATGCTACATTAAGGCATTATTAATTGGTTTCCATTTCTCATAAGTTTGACATATGCTTGGTTTTCTGTAAGGTTTTTTTCTTTGCATATTTTTAATATATATTCTATAATCTACAATATTATACTATTTTTAGAATAATTGTAACAATTTACACCAACCCTGTCGAACGTATAATACCATCTTCATAACAAGGGGATGAGAATTAATAAATACATTATTCACCAGTGGTCTGTTTTATTTACGGGGTGAAATGTTTTGGGTTCATTATGAAGTGAAGCGGTGGTCCGGCCCTGTCCACCGCCCGCCCACAGTATGGACAGACAAAGGAACCACCCTCGTGTGGTTGGGTGTGTCAAAGATATGCGCGCGTTGCTCATGAGACTGTAAACAGGCACTCACCATAAGGGGATGTTACTCGTAACGCGCTTAGGGGCTGCAAACAATAATGGTGATTAGTATTCTAAAAGAGCCATGAAAAGCTCATAAAATGAGTCTATTCACTACGCGAATAGAGGAATGTTCATTACCTGGATTAAAATGCATACTGCAATTTTGCCACTTTTTAATTATTTTAGTTATAACTGGCTGTGCCTGCGTGTTGATTTTTAGTCATCGTCATAGAACTTTCGCGAGCCTTCTAGAACATTCTATTTTCAGAACTTTCAAGAAATTTAATGAATGTGCAGGAGCCTTCTAGACACACCGACACATTCCGCCACTCAGTTTAGAACCTTATAGAACTTTCGGGAATTTTCTAGAACCTTCTCCTTCCAGAACTTTCTAGAGCAGGTTTTTCCGGAACCTTCTTGACTCACCGACACAGTCGGCGCGCTTATTTTGAAACAATCTGAACCATTTGCGGCCTTCCCATAACAAAAAAATGTGCTAGAAAGTATATTTTCATCACCCACACCCACCCACGCACAGCCGCCCCCACCAAACTCGCATATTTTCGATGTGTGGTTGTGGCCGGTTGTGGAGAAATCTTGGCGGGTAGGGAAACACGGGTTTCTTTATATATATATACATATATATATTGATTAATGAATGTCGCAAAAAATATAAGTAAGAAAAGCTCTTAAAAATCGAATTAGAACCGCCTATGTCACCTGTTTCTATGTCTTCATCGGACTAACACAGACCGGCCATCAACAGGTGCACACCCCAGCCAAACTCTTATCACTCTTTGCACGTAGCCCCTATCCTCACCACATACACACACACGGCCGCTCTACAACCACAATCCCAGCCACCTCAGTCTACTTCCTCCTCTCACTCCCGCTTCTATCTCTCTATTTTTTCTTTTCTAAATGTTTTGCTCTTGTCCTTTCTGGATTACTTGGTATTTTTATGTTTTTTTCTAATATTTATATGTATTCCTTATACATATATCTTTATGTACGTGAAAGGCGGTCAGATTTCCCACCTTTTGCGCTATTCATATTATCGATTTTTTCTTAAACACCATGTTTAATTGCAAATGAAAAAGAGTCTTTGAGAAGGTTCCAGCGGGAGAGGGAAAATAAAAAATCATATGCATGGATAGTAACAAAATGTATATATAATAGCGCAGTTAAAAAGTATATTTAGGTATATACCTATATAAGAAAATTAAATAAATGTTTGTGTGTATTAAATAGTGATAAGAAATGAAGTTTAATGAGCAATAAATTAGGACCTGTTTTCGGCAGTTGGGTATTTGTGCAAATGCAGGTGACAATAATGTCTTCTCCAATAGTCTTCTCGAAGGGCTTTTACAAACAGATAGGTAAAGTGTTCATTAATAGAATATATAGTTCAAAGAAAAAAATAATAACATGTAAAAATAATAACGACATATTGTGGAAAGAAAATACCTAAAATACACATACAAATATATAAAGATAAATATTATATAAAGTAAAAAGCAAGTATATAAAAAGCAGTAGCATAAGGAAGACATAATGCAATTGAAATTTAAAAACAAAAAAAATTAATGATATAGAGTGATTACAGCACAATCTTTGAAAGTCATAATACTCATATGATAAAAATTTACATATCAGCTAGTTATCTCACTCAACCAAAAATCAAAACAAATACAAATCAATTATTTAAGTCCTATTTGAGAAATACTAGTAATCTTTCAATACACCTTTAAATACATGTATGAATATTATACAGTTTTACAAAAGATATGTCACTTATCTCCTTAACTGTTGATATTTCACCCAAAGTCTTCTTCTTCTTCTTCTTCATCAGCCTTCGTCTTTCCAGTGCTGGATATAGGCCTCTTCCTTATTTTTCCATTCTTCCCTGTTGTTGGCTAATTGCAGCCATTTCTTTCCCCCCACAATATCATCGGCCCATCTCTTTTGAGGTCTACCGATGCTTTTTAAAACATATTTTGCGTTCTCATAATATACACATATAAAAATATTTTTAAGCATATTTTTAAAATTATTTACTTGTTTATTTATGAAGCTTTCACTGAATCATAAGATGCAATACAATACACGCTTCGTACAAATAGCGAAAATAAATTCGAAAAGCTCTCGACATTTCCACTACGGACAAGCCAAAACGATTTTCATTCTAGGATCTGTTGAATTCTTATACAAACGCTTTGGAATCAGGAGATAAATCTATTTAAATATTGGGACAGTCTGACGTCACGACAGGCAACACGATGTAAAAGCAATACTATTCTCGACCGGAAGGTCGAAAACGTATATATAAGTCATTGGACATAATATTATAAAATACTTGAATTTTCCATTAAACGGTATATTGTACATAATTGAAAACAACAAGAAAAGATGATTTTTTTAATGTTTTAATTAGATAAGTCGCATATGAAAAATTGTTATCCCAATAAATAATTCAAATTGTTATCTACATACTGATATATAAAGAGGTAAAGTTTGTAAGTTTGGATGTAGGAGATTATCTCCGAAACTACTTATCCGATATCAAAAATTCTTTCACAAATATTTAGAGTGGACATTGGCTATATATTAATCCGTTAAATAAGAGGGCTTTTCGTGGCGACCTATTTTACAACTAAAGTCGACGAAAAAATGGTCGAGCGATGCATTTTTTTACGAACGCTGGTGCTGCCTTAACGTTAAGAGGTATTTAAATACTTTCTATAGAGAAGTTGTTGAATTCAAAAATTTCTAAATTTCTATAAAAGAGTTCGCGACGATATATTACATGTATATGTTAAGGTTCATACACAAATTGATAAAATATGACTAAAAGTAACTAATATAGTAACTATAAAAAATAAAAATTAAAACATCGACATTATGATTTTTTTAGATAAAATACTCCTTCTAACTTACCTTAATATAATACTTAATTATTTGTATATGAAAATTTCAAGCCTTTGTAATATGTTTTTATATTTCATCGAACTTTTTAATTTTACTTTTGGCCCCAAAACGTGTGGATAATTTAATAAATGTTTATTTTATACTATTATTACTACAATTATATTTTCTTTTTTAATACAAATAATATTAACACAGAGTTATTTTGCTGCTGTTGAAAAAATAATTTATTTTGAATTGAACTACGACGAGTTGTTTTTTGAAAATCTTGACGTATGACGAAACTATAAATTTTGACTTCGCATCCTTCAGCGTTTGAATTGACACGTAAGGTGGCCGCATCTTTTATTTACTACCTTGGATAAAGCTTGACGCGATTGCATTTATTGCAGGATCGATGCAGCGTCCACGGAATACGTAACGTCTTTCTCCAGCAGTTCCTCGAGGGTGTTTATTTTTTACCTGCCACTATTCAAGTCTCCGCATCACACACAAGATTGGAAAGACAATAATGTACACGTGAAGTGCATTATTGCTTCTACCCTTTCTTTCAGTAGAGCATGTCTTCACTGAGCCTCTTGAAATATTTTAATACAAATACCGTACTTTCATACTAGACTAAAAGCCAGCGACCAGTAACAAACCTGAAATATTTTCTCTACATATACACTATGGTAGGTAAGAATGTTTGGATATAATGACATTTGAGTTCGGGGGATTTTGGTAGATAACAGATTATACAGGTGCAAAAATTGAGCAAGTAAAACGTTAAAATAACAAATCTCATTTTAATAGGTTTATCGGGACAGCACTATAAACTCATATTACCATTGCCAGACACTTTTTGCGGATTATTTCATCCGCCAGATACTTTGAAGTTCTACAAATAATCATGTCAGTAACAAATCTGAATTTAAAAAGGTATATTTTATTCGGGCCATTATATAACAATTTTGCTTAATTAAAGATTTACTAACATATTCTATTTATTTATTATATTTTTTGTACCTGTATTACCTGCCAAAATAAAGTATAAACTCGCGCGATGACATTTTTCTTCCCACACATGTGAACTAGCGAAGGGAAAAACTACATTTCAAAATGAAAAATACAACACACACACGTTCACCAGTTTGAAGACTACATAGTGTACACTACTTTGTAGTAAAACGTACATGAAGTAACTAATTGTAGTACTAATAAGTAGTTGTAGTATTAATGAAGTGAACTATCACAGTAGGTACTACAGAATTGTAGTACTAATGATGTAATTGTAGTATTATAGTACAATATCAATATGTTGTTATCTTTTCCCAAAATAAAGTTCGATGACTAAAACCATGAGAGGGGGGGGGGGAGTTGTCTCAGTTTCCAGAGATTTCTTCTTTCAGTCTCAAAAATTTAAGTCATTTAAATCATTTCATTTCAGTCAGTCTCAAAAGTATGTACTTTCAATTACTTTGAAGTGTGTGTAGTTTGTAGTGAGCACTACACTTCAAAAGGTGTGAAGTGTACACTTCAATGTAATGTAGTACATTGTAGTAATGAGTACAGAGCGGACCCATCACTAATGTGAACACACACACGAACACATAAAAACGCATATACATGGACACATAAAAACACAAATACATATACTCACACAAACTCTTTGGCATATTGTTTTTTCTTATTTTTTTTTATAGATCCTGGTTTAATATTCTTCTATTCATGTGTTTTCTTGCAATTGGCTCAAGGCTCTGTACATCAATAATTGTTTTTTTTCAAGATTTATTAATTATATGGCTGCAAGAAAACCAATAAATGAAAAAATAAAAAAATAAGCCGCGTGACCCTACCGGCCGAATCCCGAAGCAAGACTTAAAATACCCGACACATATTCAACAAATAACTGGCTCTATTCGCTTGAAATTGACGCAAGGATTAGTTTAAACCTGTGGAAGACTTTTACCCGCTCGCATTGACCAAACTACCAATCAGGAGCTCTATGCGGGCACCACCAAGCCACCAATCAGAAGCCCGATGCGACCGCCGAGGTCCCGGCCGCCCTCCGGCACAACCGCCACTCTCTCTCCGAACGCCGTCTGATCCACTCGCTTTATCTAATGTACTCCGCGTACCCATCCCATTGTAAAACTTGCTCTTCAATAAATTCAACGCTAATAATGATGTACCAGGCCTACGTCAAGAGTAGAATAGGATATTTGATACCCTTCTGAGGAACCGAAAACAAAACTAACCTAAACAGACTCCAACGACAGCAAAACAAAAAACTAAAAATGGTCTATGATCTGAAATACAAGACACCAACTGAAACTGTATACCGTATAACACAACAAATAAACATCGAAAGCATTATAAAAATCGAAACACTTAAAATCATTCACAGACTAACAATTGGCGAAATACAAGACGAAGACATAAAATTACACAAAATACACGAAAAACACCAACACAACACTAGAATGGCTCAAAACACAATAATACAAGCCAAAACAAAAACAGGACAATCCCGACTAATTTGCAACGGATCAAAACTATACAACGACCTGCCACAACAGACCAAACAACTAACCACTGACAAATTCAAAACAGATGTGACAAAAATGCTAAAACTCGGCCAGCTATAAAAAAATGATTTTGTATCTAAATTATATTATTATTATATTCCTATATTGAATCATGTAAAAATGTTATCCATAAACCTTTTAGGTTTCTATTATAATTTAAATAAAAAATCGTGAGTATTTCTGGTTAACCTGTATCTCTGCACTTATCCATCATTGCCAGATTATGTTTCTTATAAATGAACACGATTTCCTATTAATACAAACACGCATCTTCATTCGTCTCTCGATTCAACCCTAATCAACTGATAAAATCATGCCATAAACAACGCGGGCGACTATGCAGCTATCCAGGAATGAAAATATCACACCTTTTATTCCATCTTATACCTTTCATTGTAATTTATGAGATACATAGTAATATATGAGTTCGAATTATATCCCGCTAGTAGAAATACGGATCCTGTCAAATCTGAGATACGGGCCACCATTAATAGTTTATTGTCAAACTTGTATGGAAAAGATGTGACATTATGTACCCTATAATGGGAGTTTGTGAGGATAATAAAATCTAATAAAATCGCTTCGAATAAATCATTTCGCTCCCGGGCGAAAAAGCACTGAAAACGACAGTCGTTATGAAGACCTTCAATTCCAATTATGCAAAAATTATTGTTATTGTGCAGTTATTGCTGTCGATTCGGACATTAATCTAATGATCAATTGTAATTAAAATAAAGGTTTAGATTAAAAATTAATTTTGTATAAATTTATCACGACCATTTTTTTAAGAATATCATTATTGTTAATGTTTTGCTGCATAGATTACCAAAAAATATATATGTTACATTAAATCTGTATTTCTAGTGAGTCTATATTTTCACTGGCATTTTAGTGAAACTATATTCAAGGTCATTCTTATCATATCCAGGCAGATTTTCGCCAATCGAAATTATCACAAGCTAGTGATATTTTAACTGATATCTTACTATTGAAATTATATTGATTTCCTATTATTATGATTAACTGTTATTAAAATTTAATTTGACAAGTCATGACAGATGTTCATTTCCGGATTTAATCTCTTAGAATAATAATTTAAGATTTAAGTTATGTAGTGCATGAAAAATGTTTTAACTGCATTATTCATTTCTTCTGTGCATACCAATATTATTAACCTAATCTTTGAGAAATGCGTGCATTCCTGGACAAAATATAGTTTAACCGATACTCGCAGATAATCTGTTAATTCAATGGTTCACATGTTTTCACTGCCCGATCGGGTAAAATATATTTCTATATATAGAAAATATAGATTTACTGAAAATACAAATTCACTGTAGACATGAACAAGCGTAAATTTATTGATTCCATGATTCCATGGCTGGTCCCAATGAATTGACATATTAATAAAAAAAAAATTAAAAAAATCATCAGTAAATAAGTCGCGTTTTTTACAATAATACGTTTTTACTTGAAAATACTCAGTTACGAATGGAATTTAAAAAAAATGTAAAAAAATGACGTTTTATTTTCTCGGGAATTTAATTATGCAAGAATTAATACTGTAACTGCAGTATTGATGAGTCTTAATAAGAAGAAGTACATTTTTCCCCTATAACCCAATCCCCTCACCTCACGAAGGGATTTAGTTCATCGCTGTACAATTTTAAACTCTGATTTACTGCCTTAATTGTGATAGATAATATTTTTCCTACAGGTTCATTTTAAATTTTTTGTAAAAAATTTGGTACAAATACAAATCTTACATATTTACATATCAAATTGACATTTTTTAAAATACTTTCTAGTCATGTAGACCTCATCAGTGAAGAGAAGCGCTTGAGTCTGATGAGAGAGCCTCTGTACTTATTTTATATAGGTACATATGCGATACGGTATTAAAAGGTATACATATGCGAATAATACGGTAATAAAAGTTAATTTGATAATGAAATGTTGAAGTATTTTGAAAAAAGCTATGGGTTTAAATGATTTATGAATTTATGTTTGATTTTTGGAAAATTTTTGGATTTTTATTTTTTTTACTTTGCTCTGAAAGGTTACTTAGGTAGCGCATCTCGATAGGTAAATTATTGTAGCACTTAATGGCTTTATAAATATAGTGGTTCTGCATTTGGGTTGTTTTAAATTTAGGCATTATGAATTGGTTTCCATTTCTCATAAGATTGAAGTATTCCTAATTTTCTGTATGGTTTTTTTTTAATTTGTTTTTTTATACTGTCACTTACCAAGTGCTAGGGTAGGTACGTTGTTGAGTGTCTATTAAAGTTATAATAAAATTGACATTTTATAAAGTTTAATAAAAATTATTTGTATTTATAAAAAATAAAAATAATATTCTACGGTTCTTTCACGGAAATGAAATGAAAATTCTATACTCGTATTACGCCCCAAATTTTTTCGTGTGATTAACTGCCCACGTGTTAAATGAATATTTTTACAGCGAAGATAGGCCACGCATAATACAAATTTTCATCGCGTTCGTAAAAATCCTTTGGTGTCAAAATATTCCAACTAATACTTTGAAAATCAAGTAAATTTTTTTTATAATAACATTTGTTTTAAAAATTTCTTGAACCCTTAACAAGCGTGATGGGGGGGTCTCTTAGCTCATAGTAAAACTTATGGGAAGTCATTTTTATTCAATTTTGAATATAAATTTTTCTTTACACTTGGGTGAAATGTCAACAGTATAACCAGCTCACCCAAAGCGTAAAAAATATTGAATGAAGAAGGCAATCCTAGTTTTTGCTTTAGCCACGAGACGCCTCTATATTATTTTTTTTAATCAAATTCTTCGTAAGGTGATAATATTATTATATTATAATAAAGCATGCGCTCAAAAGGTGAAAACTGTTTTTTAGTTAGATTATTTTCTCGTTTTTTCATATCTATTTCAATTGCTTTAACAACTAGATTGTATGTTTTTTAAATTTATTTTTATGCCTGATTATTATTTTATGTATACCACATGATAATTTGCGAGTGCAAAACATGTTAGCGTTAGTGAATCACATTGTAACAAAAATAATTATATATTTTTATGGTAAAATAAATTGACATAAATTCAAAATTCTTGTATAATGAAATGCGTGTCAGTAAACAAACCATTATGATTTAGTTGACTGCGAAATCTAATTAAGTCAATTAGTGCAATGTCACAATAACACTTCCATTCCATCTGCTATCGTTAGACTGAAGAAGAGACGAATTATTATGGGTTAAGATTCCCGTACAAACTAATTAACTCGCGTTACATGGGGTGTTTCAAAATGATACAATTACAAGAAGATCACAAGTAGCGAACGGTTCAACGTGTCTTATAAATTCTCTATGCGCCTTATACTTGCTGTACAGATAACAAAATGATAAATAAATTCTATCCAAACACTTCCCAAAATATATTTTTCCTCTGACGTCACGACTGCCGTGATTCATTTGGAAGTTATCCAGATTAACCGCTAATGTTGTCACGTACAGGGACTTCCCCGTAGGCAGATGAAATTTTGTGCATAATTTTATTTATTTATTTATTTATTTATCTTCATCTTGTTACATGACATAGGAGATGGAGCCGCTCATCTCACTAGGAAGAACCTGTGCCGGATGAGCAGCTGAAAAATATAGTGAGAACAAAAAATATACAACAAAATACTACATAGCTATAAGATTAATTAATTAATTAATTGAGTATATAAATATAAAATGTGGATAATAAGAACAGTATATATTGTATAATACAAAAGCAATAAAGAAAGTAAAGTAAAGTAATATATATATAAAAAATCATATGCATGGATAGTAACAAAATATATATATAATAGCACAGTTAAAAAGTACGCATATACCTATATAAGAAAATTAAATGAATGTTTGTGTATATTAAATAGTGATAAGAAATGAAGTTTAATGAGCAATAAATTATGATCTGTTTTCGGCAGTTGGGTATTTGTGCAGGTGATATTTTTAAAACAGTGACACCTTAATAACTGCGCACTGACCAAAGCTCGGAGAGTAAAACTACTAAGTCATATTGAATTTATAAATTTAAGAAAAATCTTAATTGAATAACACCGAATGTCATCAACAAAATGGAAGTAATTTTTTTCTCCCTTATTGTGCTAAAATGTTTGTTTATAATATTAAAGAGTTGAAATACTAAAGTCAAAGTATCAAAGTAGTATTTGCACAAACTTTCATCTTTTCTCTTTAGTGTGAGATGGCAGCGTTTTGTTCATTTTTAGCAGAGTAATTGATGTTTGTGATTGATTCTACGAAATTATCGTTCGTTTGGGTACAATTGCCTCCCCCGACCGGCAATTTCACGTTAAAAGTTTCATTATTTGCATCCAAGCGTGCAGCACAGAGTCTAGGCCTATCTAGGGTCACCATCTTACGAATGAATGATGCCAGGGGCTGTTTCTGTACCGAGGGAGGCATCTGGCGGAATCATTTGAAACTCCATGCCCCACTCTCCCAAGAGGTATAATTAATAACCAATTGAATATAACGAATAACCCATTAATTAACATATACCCCATTTCAATGCCTCCCGGTCAAACACCACCCCACACCCCCGCCACGAATGAGGCCACGCCCCCACCCATAATTTGAATAACTACGCAATCACTACATCTTCCCTGCTTGATTAAGCCGGTGTGTGTTATTTGGGTGTCAATGTAGAGCATCAATTTGGATTGCCTCATATATTCGTTTCTTCCGCAATATTCTCGATTGGGGTGCAATCCGACAAAATCACAACATTCATATTTTTAAAAATTTATTTTATAATCTCTTTTTCCACCCCTACTCACGTCAGTCCCTGAAATCTAAATTGAACTTTCTACATATATATGGTGTTGACGCTGCCGATTATTAACTTCAATAGGTAGTTGTGTTTTGGGCTTTTCTTTATTGATTTAAAATTAAGTGCAACCCTAGTAAAAAGTCTACGACTTATCTTTGATCGAATGAAAAAGTATGAAAAAATCCGCCGTCTTCCGTCTTCTTTATCTTCCTAGTCACTCAACTTCCATATTACAAAATTTTATTTATTTTATTTTAT
The DNA here is from genome assembly GCA_016648135.1 of Agrypnia vestita. NCBI lineage: Eukaryota > Metazoa > Arthropoda > Insecta > Trichoptera > Phryganeidae > Agrypnia > Agrypnia vestita. The sequence continues at coordinate 49,593 of JADDOH010016776.1, forward strand.
TTATTTATTTTTACCTTTATTTAGTTAATGAACCATAGTTGTTTATCGTTAGCTAATATT